>JAVKPL010001098.1:0-16088 GCA_032173675.1 Gastrolobium villosum
TCAGTTACGTATTGCTGTACAAAACTTATTTTTCTATTGAAAAGAAAATACCACTAATGCAATGAAGTAAAAGTGCAGATGAGCACAAGGCAAGTACACATGTTCCACACATAACTTAAATGTTTTTTACCTAAAACTTAGGCTCATAGTCAATTTTGAAAGCAAAGGATGTGAAAATGTGCACCTTGGTTAGTGTATTCAGCATATGCGGAATTCTTATGAGAAACAGATATACTTATATTTCAAGAACTTACGTACTAGTTTATTCATTGTTAGTTCAATGCTGCTAGTGCAGGCAGTTTCTTATGTTTCTCTTCCACAGAGTCAATAATCAAAAAACAAAAAAAAAAAAAACACAAAAAAGAATGTGATCACTAAAAGGAAATTACCTTCATGATGATCAATTTAACATCAGAATTTCTCTCATCCTCATGAAAAATTTCAAGTAGCCGAGATACCTATAACAAGAAGACACAAGCAAAACACACACACAAAGTGAACATCAAAATCACCTTTATCCTATAAACTAGTTAAAGAAAAAGAATCTAATCTATATAAAGAAATGGAATTACATGGAATTGGAACTCTCAGACTTCAAAAGCTAAGATAGAATTAAAAAACAAATTAAAAATGAAACCTCAACTCAGAGCTTCAGAAAAAAAAAAAATTTAATTAAACAGGTAAAGTGATGCATTGAACAGAAAAGATAAATAATGCAGAGTGAAATATCATAAAATAGCGTTATATAGTACACACCATATAAAAAGAGAGGGCATTCAATTGCTTAGGCCTGTTTAGTGTCAAAACTCTCGCAGATGATTTACGCTCCACCAGAATCTGTTGAACAAAACGAAAAACAGTTCAGAACTTCATTTTTTTTTTAACAAAATGAAGGAAAATGAAAATACAAATTGAAAGGGGAAAAAAACAAAGGAGTTGGAAATTGAATGTGAAACTATGGAAGCTGAATATTAACACAAAATTAAGAGGAGAGAGAGAGAGAGAGAGACCTGATCGTCGTTGGAATTGGTGGGAGAAGCCATAATTGGTTGGTTTTGTTTGGGGATTTTTTCGTGTTCCCGTCGGCGAGGAAGGACAAATGCTGTGGAGTGTTGTGGACTGTGGTGGTGTTGCGGAAGTACTGACTCAACTCTATGGTTGAGAGTTTTTTTACTTTTTTATTTTTTTATTTCTAATAATCTTATTCATACCTGTCCGTAATTCGTTATAAGAAAATAAATTCCTGAAATTTGTTCAAGTTAAGTGGACTCCCATTGGAATTTTATAATGCTGAAGTAAGAAAAAAATTTAATATCTATTTGAACTTTGTTATGTGTTAAAAGGGAAATTATTTCCATCTAAGGGGTGAATAAAGTATATCAATATAACGATAATAATAATAATTGGATGATATCAAATAGTGGTAGTTTGAATAAGTGAAAAAAAAAAAAGTTTTGATTCGATGTTATATATCATCTATCATACCACTCTTCGCACGAGAGAGGCACGTGTGTGAATGGGAGAGTGACGGGTTGCCTATTGTAAAGAAGACCCTTTTATTAACTAACAAAAAAAAAAAAAGGACATCCCTTTTAGTAATAAGTGTGATACTAAAACTTTTGGCTAGACACAATATACCGATCCAGAACAATATTATTTATATAATTGGCTAGGCGCAATATACCGGTCCAGAACAATATTATTTATATAAGTAAATTCACAAAAAAAAATGTGTTTAATATGATTCAAAAAATTCACAAAAATATAATAAACAAAGATTATGAAAATACTTCAAATTTATATTATATAAATATTCTACATAAAATCATTTAGATATAAATGTTTACGAATATTATACAATATACTACACTAATAAAGTTCAATGAACTTTGTAGATGAATAAGGGAGTGAGTGAAAATGGAGAGGAAGAGAAGAGATTCCATAGTGATAATGAAAGGTTTATTCTCTATACATTTACAATGACAACACAACCACTTATATAGAGGAAAGTATAACAAACCTATAACAAACTTACAACAAACTCTAACAATATAACAAACCTATAACAAACTTACAACAAACTCTAACAAACAAACTTACAACAAACTCTAACAATATAACAAACCTATAACAAACCTACAACAAACTCTAACAAACCTATAACTAACTAACATGAAAAGCAAGGTGTAACAAACACCACAACAGACTAAGGAGAAGCTACATGATAATATGCCCCCTCAAACTGTGGAGTTGTGGAGAAGATGAGTATCCAGAACCCTCAGTTTGGTCCTATAATCAGCAAACATGGGAGCAGATAACGGCTTGGTAAGAGTATCAGCTAGCTGATCAGGTGCTGGAACATGAGACACAAGCAACTCCTTTGAGATAACACGTTCACGTACAAAGAAGATGTCAAGTTCCATATGCTTAGTCCTTGCATGCAGAACAGGATTGTGAGAGAGAGCCACTGTGCTGAGATTATCACAGTAAATATGAGGAGTAGCCAATGGAACACATAGTTCACGAAGAAGAGATTGAATCCATAGAACCTCAGAAGCAGCAAGGGCAAGACTCCGATACTCAGCCTCAGTGCTGGAACGAGCCACTAAGGATTGCTTTTTAGACCACCAAGATACCAGATTAGGACCAAAGAAGACACAAGCTCCAGAAGTTGATCGACGGTCATCAGTATCAGTTGCCCAATCAGCATCACAGAATGCTGTCAAGGCGAAGGGACACTGTGTGGGAGCAGGTTGAAGCACAAGGCCATAGGAGAGTGTGCCTTTGAGATACCGAAGAATGCGCTTAACAGCATGCCAATGATCAAGAAGAGGTTGAGCCATGAATTGACATACCTTGTTGACGGCAAAGCTAATTTCTGGTCGAGTGATTGTTGCATATTGGAGAGCACCAACAATAGATCTATATTGGAAAGGATCATCAAAGTAGTTGGAGCCATGTTTAGACAGTCGACATGAAGAAGCCATAGGAGAAGCTACACTCTTAGCCTCTGACATGTTGGCACGAGCCAAGAGATCCTGAATGTACTTCGATTGTGATAAGGAAAGGCAACCAGAAGAATGTTTCTTCACTTGGATGCCCAAGAAGAAATCCAAAGCACCAAGATCCTTAAGAGCAAACTGAGAATTCAAGTCAGTGACCAAGTGATTAATGAAAGGAATATCAGTCCCAGTTATAATGATGTCATCCACATAAATCAAAATGTAAACACATCTGTTATGTTGACAAAGAAAAAACAAAGAAGGGTCACAGTGACTTGATTGGAAGCCAAGAAGAATCAAAGCCTGCTTGAGCTTGTCAAACCAAGCTCTAGGTGCTTGCTTGAGACCATAGAGAGCCTTATCCAACTTGCAAACTAGCTGTTTATCATCAGACTCGAAACCTGGAGGTTGTTGCATAAAAACATCTTCAACCAAATCACCATTAAGAAAGGCATTATTGATGTCCAGCTGTCTCAAAGTCCAGCCATGAGTGAGGGCCAGAGTGAGCATGATCCTCACGGTTACTGGCTTAACAACAGGAGAAAAGGTTTCAGTATAATCAAAACCTTCTTGTTGATGAAAGCCTTTAGCAACTAATCTGGCCTTGTACTTATTTATAGTCCCATCTGGATTTTCTTTGACTTTAAAGACCCACTTGCAACCAATGATTTTTCTGCCTGCAGGAGGAGATACCAGATGCCAAGTTTTGTTCACTTGTAAAGCTGTGAATTCAGCTTGCATAGCCTGCAACCAGTGAGGAGAGGCCAAGGCTTGTTTAACAGTAGTGGGTTCCATGTGAGTAAGAAGAACAAGAGACCTGGCTAAGGACTTAGATCTAGTAATAATAGACTGAGAAGATGAAGGAGGACTGACAGAAGTGGAAGGTTGATAATCAGAACTAGAAGGTGGTAAAAGAGAAGAGGAAGAAGTGGAGAAATCAGATGGAAAACTTGAAGACATGACAGGAGTAGAGGGTGAAGACATAGGTGATGGTAAAGTGTCAAGATTGTGAGAGAAAGAAGCAGCACCCACAGGGAAACCAAGGGGATCAGGAGTACCAGAATGGATAGCTGAACCATGATCAGGAAGAACAACTGTATCAGGATGGACAGCAAGACCATGAGCAGAAGGAGCAGTGGAATCAGATTGAGCTGCTGTTGCATCAGTTACTGTCTTATTGATATTGGGAGAAGAATGGTGTTGATGAAGATTGTATCTTGGCAAAACAGAAAGAGGAAGTGAGGGAGTGGGAGAAGAGACAGAGATGACAGACTTGGGATGCCACAAGGGAAAGGGAAATTTACTTTCATTAAACAGAACATCTTTGGAAATAAAGATTCGACCAGCAGGATTTTGACATAGATAACCTTTATGTTTTGTAGCATAGCCAAGAAACAGACATTCTTGAGACCTGAACTCTAGTTTGTGGTTATTGTAAGGTCTAAGGAAGGGAAAGCAAGCACAACCAAAGATTTTGAGAAACTTGTAATCTGGAATAGCATTGAATAGAAGTGTGTATGGAACCTGAAAGTTTAGAGAAGCAGTAGGTAGCCTATTAATAAGATAAACGGCTGAGGTGAAAGCATAATCCCAGTATTGCATGGGAAGAGAGGCTGAAGATAGCATTGTCAACCCAGTGTCAACAATATGCCTGTGTTTGCGTTCAACAACACCATTTTGATGGTGAGTGTGAGGACAAACAATTCTGTGATTTATACCATGAAGAAGTAAATATTGTGTGAAGACTCTGAATTCCCCACCCCAATCAGTTTGAATGGCTTTAATAGGCATTTGAAATTGAGTGGTGATTAAGGAATGAAAATTCTTGAAAGTTTGAAAAGCATCAGATTTTTGTTTTAAGGGATATATCCATGTAAACCTTGTGTGTGCATCGACAAATGAGATATAGTATAAGTATCCCATGACAGAAGGCATTGGAGCAGGTCCCCACAAATCACTATAAATGAGTTCAAAAGGCTTGTGATAAACTGTGAGGGAAGGATGTGATGGTAGACGATGAGACTTACCAATGCAACAAGCAGCACAAAAATCATCAACTGTTTTATTAGGAATAGTGATATTACAGACTCGAAGAACTGAATTAAGAGCATCTTTGTGTGGATGTCCTAGTCGACAATGCCACATAGAGTACACAGAATTAGCAACTGCTATGTTACAGACAGGTAATATGGAACTTGAAGATGGAGACACATGCTGAGTTGGGCTTGACTGAAGATTTATGTTGTCAAACTTATAGAGGCCACTTGAGTCAAGAGTGCCTTCAAGTAAAACCTTGTGTGACTCCTGAGATTTAACAAGACAAAAAGTAGGATGAAATTCAAAGTAGACAGAATTATCTTGCGCAAATTGACTAACATTAACAAGATTTTTCATAATTGAAGGCACAAGCAAGAGATTTTTCAGATGTAGATGTGTGTGAGGATCAAGTGGGGAAGGAAAAAGAGAGGAACCAACTGCTGCAACAGGCAAACCTTGTCCATTTCCTATCATAATCTGGTCTGTACCACTGAGTTGCTGGCTTTGAATTAAATTTGAGGGATTGGATGTAACATGATGTGTAGCTCCTGAGTCTGGATACCATTCCATAGCAGGAGAGGCTGCATGAGCAGCAACCATAGCTTGTGGCTGCATATGCTGAGGTCTAATATACTGAAGAGAACGACCATGTTGAGGCAGGTTACTCATCTGACCTTGTTGAGGAAACATCTGTAAAGCATTAACAGGAGATGGAAGAGTAGGAACAAAATTGTCATCATATCGATACCAACATGTATGGACATCATGACCAAATTTGTAGCACAATTGACACTGCACATTTGATCGACCTCCATAGCGTCCTCTACCTCTGAAATTACGTCCACCATAGCGTCCTCGACCTCTGTTTGAGAAATATGATCGTCCTGAGTGATCTGAGTTAAGAGAGCCAGTTCTCCGTTCCTGATTGTGAGAATTAGCTAGAAGAATATTATTGTTAACTGCATTATTATCAGTAGAATCCTGTTTCTCTACTTCATTGACATGTTGCGTCAGATTAACAGCTGCTGTGTCTGAAAATAGTGTTTCAGATTGTTTAGCAAGGATTTGCTCATGTGTAAGCAATTGTATGCTAAGATCCTCGATAGAATAAGGATTTTCACGTCCATGAACAGTAGCAATAAAAGCAACATATTCAGACGGTAAACCTCCAAGGACAATGTCAGTTCGTTCTTCATCACTGATTGGACTTCCTATTGCTTTGAGTGAATCACATATACCTTTAATACGGGAGAGAAATTCTTTTGCTGTTTTTGAACCTTTCTTGATCGAGTGCAACTCCGAACGCAAGAGTCTTGACTTAGATTTCATCATGCCTTGAAACAGCTTGTGAATCTTGTCCCAAGCTTCATGTGAATATTTTACTCCAAGGATCTCATTCACGATTGATTCAGAGATTGTTGAGAGTAACCATGACAGGAGCATTGAATCCTGAGTTATCCAATCCACATACGCTTGATTCTGTATTCCATTAAGTCGATCTTCTTCAGAATGAAACTGAAGTGGAATTCTTGGATTTACAAGGAAACGATGCATTTGATGAGAGGTAATGATCGGTTCAACTATTTGATTCCAAAACAAATAGTTTTCTTCAGTTAGCTTCACTGCAATCTGTTGATTGAACAACTGTGGAATTTTGAACTCCATAGCTCGATCTTCTACATTCGACTTTGCTGCTTGTTGAGAAGAATTAAAGAGAACTTGTTGAGAGGAATCTGATGCGGAAGTCATGATGAACTACACTATGAATCAGGCCTTCAGGAAGAAGGCTCTGATACCATAATAAAGTTCAATGAACTTTGTAGATGAATAAGAGAGTGAGTGAAAATGGAGAGGAAGAGAAGAGATTCCATAGTGATAATGAAAGGTTTATTCTCTATACATTTACAATGACAACACAACCACTTATATAGAGGAAAGTATAACAAACCTATAACAAACTTACAACAAACTCTAACAATATAACAAACCTATAACAAACTTACAACAAACTCTAACAAACAAACTTACAACAAACTCTAACAATATAACAAACCTATAACAAACCTACAACAAACTCTAACAAACCTATAACTAACTAACATGAAAAGCAAGGTGTAACAAACACCACAACAGACTGAGGAGAAGCTACATGATAATACACAAACTAAAAAAACTTACGTGGGAAATGTTATACTTACTTCTTATTTTTTTTACTACATGTTACTATTAAATTTTAATGTCAATCTAACGGTTATAATTTATTGCAAATTAATAATTAATTAATAAATATGATCCCATAAATTACAACCATTAGTTGACGGAAATCAACTGTTAAGATTTGGTAGAATAACAAGTAGTAAGAAAAGTAGGTAGTAAGTATAATCTCTTCCTTATTTTAAAGGTTAAATATTTTTTGTGTTGAGAAGAATATCTTTTCTTACGGATACAACAAATATGTGGATCCCAATGAAAAGAAAAAGAGAAAAAAAATAGTGGATCCACATGTTTATTGTATATCTAAGAGAAGAAATTCTTCTTATGTAACGTGAGAAGTCTTTAAGCCTTATCTTAATTACATAAATAAAGTATGTATTCATTTTTTATAGTTAATGTAGATAAGTTATCTACATTAAGTTTAAAATGATGTCATTTTGAAATGAAAATAAAAATATTTTTATAATTATAATTTATTTCAGAGTTATAATAATTTTTTATTAACATTAAAGCCACAAATCATCAATTGAGGTTAAGTAGTAAAATGTGGTTCTTGGCCGATAATTAAGACTAGAATCTCATTGCAATATTCTATCATTCCATCATTGGCCCATAATCAAACCATCATGTATGCATCTAATGTTGATTGCCCCACCATATTCATATCATTGAATTGAGCGTTGAACTCCTTAAAAGTACCATTACCCTATCCGGTTACCACCATGTTGTAGCCAAATTGGTTGGGCTGAAGGAAAATCATCCCACTAGAATTAAGAAACAGCCCAGTTATTTGATGGACTACCTCCAATAATAGTCATCATCATAGTGCTACAAAAATTGTAATTCAAGTGAGAAAATAGTTAAAAAAATAGAATAATGTATTAATTGATTATATATAGCTTTTGAGGGCAGTAACAGAAAATATAGAAAGTTTGGACAATCTCTCTCTTACTCTCTCTAACTTCCTACCTCTCACACCTTTCACTTGCTTCCTATTCTGTTACAGATCTGAACCCTTACAATTGGTGCTTTCATTCCCCTCTTCCTCCCTTATGGCTGAAAACACCAGAATGCGTGAATTACATCAACGCTTGGAGACTTTGGAACAACAATTTCATGTTGCTGAATTGGTCCGTGAACAACAACACACCAATCTTCAGGATTCTCATATCCAATTACAAATTCCCAGTAGCAATTACAAGATTCCCAGAACCGCCTTCACCAGGATCTCACTCGGCTAATTGAATTGAATACCAATAACCAAGGCATTTTGGGGGCTCCTCCTCACAGACAGGACAATGCCAGATCTCGGCAAGTCAAACTTGATTTTCCTCATTTCGCATCTGGTGACCCAACGACATGGCTGATAGCTGTGGAGAGGTACTTTGCTTTTTATCAAGTTCCACTACCGGATCGTTTAAACCTTGCTGCTTTTCATTTGGATGAACCTGCTGCAAGTTGGTTTTACGGTTCTGATCAGAATGGATTATTAGTTGACTGGCGTACGTTCTCTACGGCCTTACAACGCCATTTTGGACCGTCGGAGTTTGATGACCCTGCTGGTTCTTTGGTGAAAATTCAGCAGACCGGATCTGTCCTTGAATACCAATCTTCCTTTGAGAAATTGGTGAGTAAAGTCCCTGGTCTCTCCGCTACATCATTGCGTAGCATTTTCATCTCTGGATTAAAGCCCCACATCCGCAGATCCGTTTTAACTCTCCGTCCCCAGGATTACCATGAAGCGTTTTCTCTAGCCCGCGTCTATGAACATCAGGCTAATGAGAACCGTACCTTTCGTTCTTGGTCCACAAACCCTAAGCCCTCATCTCATCCCCACAAACACCCATCCCAGCTGTTCCCATACGACGTTTATCACCAGAAAAAATGCAAGCTAAAAGAGAGAAAAATTCATGCTATAACTGTAATGAGAAATATTCTTTTGGTCATAAATGCAAAGGGCGTGCCGCCCTACTCTACTTTGAGGGCACGGAGGATGACCCCGGCCCAGATAATTCAGAACCTCCTGACACAACAGTTGATCCTACTCCCCTTGTGAGCCCACCGGAAATCAGTTTCAATGCGTTATTTGGCCATCACAACTCTAGATGGTTTCGTCTAACAGGCGCTATTAAAGGGAAATCCGTACAAATCCTAATCGATGGGGGCAGTACCCATAATTTTGTTACGGCTCGTATGGCCACTTTTCTTGACCTAACTATGCAACAAATTTCCCCTTTTCAAGTGCAGGTGGGAAATGGAGACTCTCTCCAATGCTCAGCTTCGTGTTTAGCAGTTCCATTGCTTCTACAAACCAACGCGTTTTCTGTGGATCTTTTTGTATTAGATCTCAAGGGAGCTGATGTTGTGTTGGGCATTCAGTGGTTATCCACTCTAGGTCCAATTGTTACAGACTACTCCCACTTAACGATGTCGTTTACCCACAATTCCTCCACCATAATCCTTCAAGGTGATCCAGACCCTCGTCCATCCCAAATTTCTAATGCCCAATTCCACAAACTCGTAGCCCAAAATTCGCTGTCCTCGTGTTTTATGTGCCTCACCAGTGAACAACCCACACTATCAAGCCCACCTAATTCGCCCAACCAGTCTAACCCGATCCAACAAATTTTGTCCCAGTTTCATGATGTATTCAACCCCATTACCACCTTACCACCTGATAGAAATTTCAACCATCACATACACATTTTTCCCCAATCTAAACCTGTCCAGGTTCGACCTTATCGATACCCACATTTTCAAAAGACCGAAATTGAGAAGATGGTTAATGACATGTTAACTAATGGCATTATTCAACCCAGTCACTCCCCATTCAGTTCTCCAGTCCTGTTGGTTCGCAAAAAGGATGGCACATGGCGATTCTGTGTTGACTATCGTGCCTTAAACGCGATTACGATACCGGATAAATTTTTCATCCCTACGGTGGATGAACTACTGGATGAGTTACACGGTGCCCAGTTTTTTCAAAACTGGATTTACGATCGGGCTATCACCAGGTTAAGATGGCAGCAGCTGATGTTCACAAGACTGCATTCAGAACCCACAGTGGACACTTCGAGTTCCTAGTGATGCCGTTCGGTTTGTCTAATGCACCGTCCACTTTTCAGGCAACTATGAACCATGTGTTCAATAGATTCCTCAGACGATTTGTCGTCATTTTCTTTGATGATATCCTAATCTACAGTTCGTCCCTCCAAGCCCATTCTGAGCATCTGGTGCAAGTGTTGCAGACACTTCGGGATCATCAATTTTTTTGCTAAATTCTCTAAATGCTCATTTGCTGTACAGGAAATCCAATTTTTAGGTCATATTATTTCAGTTAAGGGTGTATCTCTTGATTCATCCAAGATACAAGCTGTCAAGGACTGGCCTACTCCTAAGTCGGTGACACAGCTACGTGCTTTTTTGGGATTATCCGGCTACTATCGCCGATTCATACAAGGGTATGCTACAGTTGCAGCCCCCCTCACTGATTTACTAGCTACTGATGCCTTTGTCTGGACCGCAGATGCAGCACAGGCTTTTACGGCCCTTAAAACTCAATTGGTTTACGCTCCTATTTTAGCTCTACCCAATTTTAACCTTCCGTTTGTATTGGAAATGGACGCTTCAGGAGCGGGAATTGGAGCAGTTCTCCGACAGGAGAATCACCCCATTGCTTATTACAGTCGAAAACTATCGAAGCACATGCAAGCTAAATCCACCTATTTCAGAGAAATGTATGCCATCACCTCTGCGGTGGCCAAATGGCGGCAATATCTTCTGGGCACGTCCTTTATTATCAAGACGGACCACAAGAGTTTGCATCACTTGATGTCCCAAGTAATTCAAACCCCTGACCAACAGCAATTCCTTGCGAAGCTATTGGGTTTTAATTATTCCATCCAATATAAACCGGGAAAGCTCAATACTGCGGCTGACGCGTTATCACGCCAGCCTGAGGGGAGTGTTATGTGTTTGTCCCCTGATGCTCAAGTGATTAGTTATCCTACATCTCAGTACAGTCCTCTTATACAGTCAGAATTACAGAAAGATCCCTATGCTACTGCTATAGTACGTGATTTACAAATGGGGTCTTCGAAATGGCCATAATGGCACACTCAACAAGGGCTGTTGTTCCATCGTAATCGTTTGTACATTCCTCTGGGCTCTTCGTTGATTCCATCTCTGCTTCATGATTTCCACTCGTCCAAAGTAGGTGGTCATGCTGGCATTCGCCGCACACTCTTCTGAGGTTGGGAGCCAAATTTACCTGGAAAACCATAAAAAGAGATGTTCAGCAGTTCATTCAACAGTGCGATATATGTCAGAAAACCAAAGCTCCGAATCATTTTCCCTATGGACTACTACAACCGTTACCTATTCCTGAATCCATTTGGTCGGAATTAACCATGGATTTTATTACTCATTTGCCCAACTCCAGGGGATTTACGGATATTTTGGTGGTGGTTGACAGGCTTACTAAAGGAGCTCACTTTGCAGCCTTACCGGCACACTATCCAGCTTCAAAAATAGCCCAGGTATTTTGGGATACGGTGGGAAAACTACATGGACCCCCTAAGTCCATTGTTTCGGATAGAGACCCCATTTCCACAAGTGAGTTTTGGAAAACTCTGTTTCGACTCCATGGGACAGCTTTGCATTTTAGCTCGGCCTATCATCCCCAGTCGGACGGACAAACTGAACGCATGAATAGGAGTTTAGAACAATACCTTCGTTGTTTTGTCCATGAACATCCGAAGGCATGGCATCGATTTTTGAGCTGGGCGGAGTTCCACTATAACACAGCTTTCAACAGATCTGCTGGTACCACACCTTTTCGAGCCACTTATGGAAGAGATCCTCCTTGTCTCTTGGAATACACACTGGGAAGCACAGTCATTGAAGCCATTGATTCGGATCTCCATCAGCGCTCCAAGATCCTCGCATCGTTAAAGGAAAATTTAAAAAAAGCACAGACTTTCATGAAAACTCAAGCGGATAAGAGACGAAAAGATCTTACCTTTGCCGTCGGCGACCAGGTACTCCTTCGTTTACAACCGTACCGGCAGCTATCCGTCCACCACAGGTCGTCGCACAAGTTAAGCCTCCATTTTTATGGACCTTTTCGGGTTTTGGAGCGTATTGGACCGGTGGCTTACCGCCTTAAACTTCCGGAAGGTTCGCGTGTACATCCGGTTTTTCATGTGTCTCTCCTACGACCTTTTGTACCAGCAGGGAAGTATCAGGTTCATCAGCTTCCCACAGACCTTCAGCATACACCACCGGTACATGTCCCAACTGCCGTTGTGGCGCATCGGTCGATTTGGGAACAGAACAAGGTTACCCCTCAGGTCTTGATTCAATGGGGAGGGTTACCGCCGGAGGAGTCAACCTGGGAGGATGAGTCCCTCTTGACCGACGGTGACTTAGTAAAGGTTGTTCCTTTACTCCAAAACCATCCTTCAACCAACACCGCGCAGAGAAAAGAAGGGAACATAGGAGAGAGCTCAGAAAGGCACAAAGGAGTGGATAGTGGAGAATGGCACAAAGGAACGGATAGTGGAGTAAAACGCGGTACAGAGGCCTTAACTCTCGCCTCGGCCCACCAAGCGAGCATTAGTGCAGCCGCGCCATCATCCAATTAGAAGCGAGCAACGCACGTCCTTATCCCTTCAGCATCACATCAGGCTGCCAGCTATTTCCCTCCACTGCAGGACGTGTCGGTTCGTGGGATGGGCCAAAGACAAGCCAACCCAAGAGACTTCGTGAGCAACACGGGTGTTCATGGAGTGGGCCAAACGATCACAGGCCCAAGCAACATCGTGGGCGATGTCCAATTCGATGGGCAAGGGAGTGTTGCAGCCCAATTGGTCGGGCTGAAGGAAAATCGGCCCACTAGAATTAAGAAACAGCCCAGTTATTTGATGGACTACCTCCAATAATAGTCATCATCATAGTGCTACAAATATTGTAATTCAAGTGAGAAAATAGTTAAAAAAATAGAATAATGTATTGATTGATTATATATAGTCTTTGAGGGTAGTAACAGAAAATATAGAAAATTTGGACAATCTCTCTCTTACTCTCTCTAACTTCCTACCTCTCACACCTTTCCCTTGCTTCCTATTCTGTTACATATCTGAACCCTTACACACCACCAATGTCCGTGAAGAAACCTCTATCACATACCACCAATGTCAATGACATGCCCCACCACAATGGACATAACTGGCCCTTTCCTAAGCACACGCGACGACCTAGTTCTTATTGCATGTGTGGACTACTTATATTTAATAAATTCTACTCAAATATTTACATAAACTGTATATCTAAACAGGTATCTGCCTTGGAATAGCTTATTTTCTGTTAAAATATCACTCCAAGAAGCAAAGTGCTTGTGCTTGTGCTTGTAGCTCTCACCTTGGCCCACAAGCAAACGAATTCTATAAAGAGACTAAACACGCAACTTATTTTTTAATAATTGATGATAGCAACATTTTATATGATACTGGGAGTGCAAAAGAATAAAAAACTCAATTGAACCGCACTGATTTAAAGCAATCGGTTCAAGAACCGAACCGAACTAATTTTCAGTGTTTGAAAACTCAATTTAAATCGGTTCAAAAACTCAATTTTCAGTGTTTGAAAACCAGTTCATGAACCGAATTAATTTTTAAAGAATCAGTTCAAGAACCGAACCGAACCGATTTCGAACTGAACCGTTTAATTACTTTATTTCTTTATTTTATTTTTTCAAAATAAGTTCGATCCGAATCGAATCGGTTTCGAACCGAACCGAACTAGTTTTTTACTGAAATTGAACCATTTAAACCAATTTGATTCAATTCTTCAAAAAAATTAGTTCAATTCAACCAATGCACACCCCTATATGGTACTACCTCCATGGGGGGAATCTAAGTTATTACCGTCATATGGTACTCCCTCCATGATTGGGTTTAGCAATTTATTTTTGAATAGCATAGGTTGATGATTGTCTATTGACTATTGTAGTAGATAAAGTCTTGCGTTCTCTTTCGTGGCATCTTGCATTGTCTTTGTCAAGTAAAGTATCAACCTGTTATGGATCCGTGCCATGAACCCGGACTAATGCCCACATGAGCCGGCTTACCTCATCAACCCGGTAAGAAGGCCCACACTAACAGGCCCATCTCATCAACCCGGAATACCCCATCGAATATTCCCCAGTAAATACCTGAAATGGACCGTATTTATGGAGACGTAATGTTTGATACGTAACCTCCAGTAACGGCCGACAAAGCAGCAATGACCCCGCGTCATTACAGCTCAGCTACACCAATTCAAATCAGAGGCAGCCCCTATAAATAAGAGGGCTCCTCGATAGTACAACACACTTGATTTTCGATACTTACACACACTATCACCACATTCATATACTTTGCAGTGATCAAGCTAGGCATAGGGATATCTCCTCCATAGATACCCCTGGTCAAGGCTATACGGTCCAAAGCGATCAATCAACCTGATAAAGGTTGAACATCTCTGTCCACAGGACAGAACATTGGCGCCGTCTGTGGGAAACGAACCCACGTCTACATCATGGTGGTTCACACACGAAGCAACAGCCAACCTAATCCACCTCTGGAACCAGTTTTGGAGGAAACAAACCAACCCCAACACCAGAGGGATGATGTTGTGAACCACGATCATGTCCACATCAGTGAAGATGTATCAGATTCTGCCTCTACTCCCTTGAGGCATGCGCAACGCCAACCGGAAATTCGGACGAACCCACCCGTACAAGCCAGAGATTTGGCAGGCAATATCGTCCAATCAACCGATCCAGAATCTCGGTTGGCTCATACGACTCTTACAGTCATTCTACAACGCATGACGGAGATCGAAGACCGCTCCAACCGCCAACGTCAACACGATCTTCGCGTAATGCGGGAAGAGCATTCACGTGGGATCCGCGACTTGGAACGTCGATTGAGAGGAATCATTGAACCTCGGCAAGAGGGTGAACGGGGCCACTCATCTCAGCAGAATCAAGCCCAGCATGAACCTAACCCTATCCAAAATGACATCAACATAGCAGGACACACCATCACTCCGCTTGCTACAAACCCCGTTCCTCCAGCAGAAATGGGTACTCCAAGGAATCAGGACGAGGTACATCTCGACAGGGGTAGGCGCGAGGCTGAACCCGGCTCGTATAAGAGACGATATAGTAAGGGGCAATAAAATAACAGTCCCTTTACCAGCACGATCTTGAATGCCCCTTTTCCCGAAGACTTTGATTCTGCTCGCTTACCAAAGTATGATGGAAGCCAGGACCCACAAGTTCACATCGATGCTTTCGATACCGACATGTACATCAGAGGAATTGATGAGCCTCTCATATCCCGGATATTTGCAATTACCTTGACAGGAGCGGCGCAGGCATGGTTCTCCACCCTCCCTGCAAATTCCATCAGCTCATTCGATGAATTCGGTCAACGTTTCCTTCTTAATTTTGCCACGAGCAAAAAACATCCCAAATCCGAGTTCGCACTCGGTAAAATACGACAAAATCCTGGAGAAACCCTCCAAAAATACCTTAATCGATTCAAAGACGCCGCGCTGCAGGTACCCAACTTACCAGAGAACGTTCACGTTCACCTCATTGTTGCCGGTTTGGACGGATCATCCAGACTGGCCAAATCGGTATACAAAGACCCTGTTAAGACACTAGAAGAATTCAGAACTCGATCTAAGAAATACTTAGAACTCGAGCAAATGGAGATAGCCAATGCCCAACCTGAAGAAGCAAAGGGCATACCTCTGAAAGACAAAAACCCATTGCCACAGCACCGG
>JAVKPL010001099.1:0-16173 GCA_032173675.1 Gastrolobium villosum
AATGAGCCATTGTTGGAGCCCTCGTGAAAACTTGTGGCAAAAACACCATGTCGAGAATGATATTTTAAACGTTGATAAAAAATGACAGTATCTTTGTATAGATAAGAAGTCTTATATTCATTTTAACAATTAATTTTCATATATAAGATTATTGTAATTTATTGAAAATTAATAATTAAATAATGACAATAATCAAATCAATTGTAGCCTGCACGAAAATTAATGGCTAAAACTGAATATAAGATGTGTTATTCTTTTTTTTTTTTTTTTTTTGGTAAAAGGAAAGGGCAAAAAGCCCCAAACAACACAGACTAGTTCAGATTAACTCTACGAAAATTACAAACCAACGAAAAATCTGCCAAATACAAAGGCAAAATCCCAGGAGGAGGAGAATCAAAAATAGTGAAATTATTATTCAAATGATCCTCCAAAGGATATTTAGACAACCAGTCTGCACATTCATTGCTTTCTCTAAACACGTGAACCAGATGCACCTCCCACTCTTTCTGTAACCATGCTCGAATGTGAGTCACCAAACGAGACTCTCGAGCTGCTCCCCCAAACTTAGAGAGCATAGTGATCACTGAACTAGCATCACTTTCTAAAACACAACGACGCCACCCTCCATTCCAAGCCAATTCAAGACCTTTAAGCACACCCCAGAGTTCGGCAACAAAGGCCGAGCACTTACCAATGTGATAGGAAAATCCTTGAATCCACCTACCAGTCTCATCCCTCAAAAGGCCTCCACAAGCCGCATCTCTAGTATTGAATTTGGATGCCCCATCTGTGTTAATCTTAATCCAACCGGTATTAGGGGGCTGCCACACAACAGGTATGTGAATTTGTCTTCTACCAGACATCCCAAACGCACGCAGATTCCAAGCCGAAATGATCTCTTGCACCTGCCTAATAATTGTTTGACTCTTGTAAGCCAAAAAATTATCCTCCTCCCCATGGGCCACTTCATTCCTCCAACGCCAAGCACAATCCACTGTAATCGCGAACCAGATAGGCCAATGCTCATTTAGTTTCATGACAACATCATTCTTCAAGTTCAGGAGCAACCAGGAACTTAAATCTGCATTAAAAAATAGAGAGTAAAAAGCAGGGTTAATGAGCTCCATCCACACCTGCTTTATTTTATTGCAGTCACGAGCCATATGTAAAATGGTCTCATCATGTATCTGACACAGGGGGCAGGTTGGAGAAGCCATGTTTCTTCTAGCCAGCAAATCTCTAGTAGGCAAGCGGACATGAGCAATCTTCCATAACAGGATACAGACCCGACTAGGGACATGCAACCTCCAGATCAAAGACCATACACCCTGCGCATGCTCCTCCTCCTCATCAACATTAAGTAGAGCATTGTACAAATGTTTTACAGCAATCTCACTAGAGTCTTTAATATTCCACCTGAATCTATCCACTCCTCCATCTCCTTGAGGTGGAAGCATACTCCGAATTGTTTGAATGATACTAACCGGAAGGAAATTTGAGATAGACCGACAATCCCACATCCCATCATCAGTAACATATTCATTAATTGTCTTTTCCCTTACAGAATCCGAGAGAGGAAGGAGAGCTTTGCTAGCTAAATTGCTATCATGATCCACCCATCTATCCTCCCAGAACCTGATTGTTGACCCATCACCAATGTCCCAAATCAATCTAGTATTCAACTTGTGCCAAACCTCACACATGGCCTTCCAAAGCATAGAATTACCAGCTCTCCAATTGAATACAACCTGCCCATTTACCACAGTCACATATTTGGCCTTCAACACCTTAACCCACAAACTATCATGGTTATTAAGAAAATTCCAAATAATTTTCCCAATAAACGCTCCATTCATCACTGCGAGGTTCTTAATACCCAGCCCACCTTTGTTCTTTGGCTTAGTGATAGCATCCCAACCAATAAGATGCATATGCTTTTTATCAACTGAATCACCCCAAATGAATGCCCTTTGAAGTTTCTCCAATTCATTACAGATATTCTTAGGTAACAAAGTATACTGCATATGATAGTAGGGTAAAGTAGATAGAACAGATTGAGAGAGAACAATTCTACCTGCTTGGGAAATGGATTTAGCTTGCCAGCTATTCAATCTTCCCTTTGCTCTATCTACTACACTAGCAAATGAGGATTTAGTGACCCTACCATGTTGAATCAAAGCTCCAAGATACTTGCCAATATTTGTCACTCTCTTAAATCCACTTATCTGAAGGATTTTATCGGCAGTCTCACTAGGAGTGTTCCTAGAAAAAAATACACTGGTTTTCTGTTCACTAATTTTCTGACCAGAAACTTCAGCAAACAGGTTCAAGCATCTGAGGAGGATATGGATCTGATCCTCACTAGCCTCCAAGAAGAGCATTAAATCATCAGCAAATAGTAAATGAGAGATCTTCGGACCACCTCTACCAGCTTTGATAGGATGCCACAACTTACCATCCACTGCAGTCTGAATAATATGGGATAGCTTTTCCATTGCTAGCACAAACAAATACGGGGATATTGGATCTCCCTGACGAACCCCTCTACTAGGCTGAAATTCATCAGTTATGTTCCCATTCCATAAAATGCTAGTTTTAGGAGAGGAAACAGCAGTCATTATTAATTCAGAAAGATGCCCAGGAATTTGAATCTCCATTAAAATATTTCTCAGGAAATTCCAATTGAGCCGATCATATGCTTTCTCCAAATCAACTTTTATAGCCATAAAACATGTCTTACCTCTCATTTTCCTCATAGAATGCACTAACTCCTGGACCACAATAATGTTATCCTGAATATGCCGATGAGGAACAAAACTAGACTGGGCAGCAGACACCAGCTTCTCCATTATTGTCTTCAACCTGCTAACCATAATTTTACTGACAATTTTATATCCCACAGGACACAGTGAAATAGGCCTAAACTGACTAATATGCATCGGATTCTGCACCTTAGGAATGAGCACCATAAGAGTAGAGTTAATAGAAGCCAATAAATTCGGATAGCTCCAAATTTGATTGACCAGAGAGCAGAGTTGCTTTTTAATCAGATCCCAATTCTTTTGTAAGAAAATTGCCGGATAACCATCAATCCCTGGAGCCTTCAAAGCACCAATATTAAACAAAGCTTGTTTAATTTCTAAATCATTTGGACATCTATCCAGCTCATTTTTCTCCAAAACCGAAAGCTTAGGCCAAAGCTTATCAGAAATGATCCATCTTCTCTCTAAAATATCTTCATGAAACAGACTCTTGAAATATTTTATAGCCATCTCTTTCAGATCAGCAGTATTTGTTACCCAAGCATCTCCCTCGCTTTTTAATTTAAAAATTTTATTTGTGCTTCTCCTCACCACTGTACTAAGGTGATAGAATTTGGTATTTCTATCCTCATCAGTGATCCATTTTTGTCTTGATTTTTGAAACCAAAACAATTCCTCCTCCAGAAGAACCCTCCCAAGCTGATCATGATAATGTTTCTCCATAGTATGTAGGTGAACTGAATCATTATCCTCCCTTCTACCTTGAATATTTGCAATCCTTTTTATTAAGCTATTTTTCCTCCTATCAATATTCCCAAAAACCCTTCTGTTCCACACACTGATCTCAGGAATTAATCTTTGAAGCATATAAGGGAGATCAAAATTCTCCTCCCAATGAGAGTTAAGAAAATCAACAAACCTGTCATGCTCTTGCCACGCAGCAAAGAATCTAAACGGCTTCTTTTTCTCACCAGTATTATCTTCAAACAGTTTGATAAGGATTGGGTTATGATCTGATAAGAGTCTAGGCAAAGAAGATACTCTTGCTCCATCAAAAAGCATTCTCCATTCTATGTTAGCAACAACTCTATCAAGTCGCTTGTAAACTCTTCTTAAATTAGGCCATTTAGGACCTTGCCAAGTAAAAAAGGGCCCATCACAGCCCATATCAGCCACCTTACAATCTTCCAAGACTGAAGCAAATTTCTGACACCTAACATGATCAGCAATAACACCACATTTTTTCTCATGAGTAGAAGCAATTTCATTAAAATCCCCTCCAAGCACCCAAGGACCAGAAATAGAATTACTAAGGGACCGAAGATCCTCCCACAAATTATTTCTAATACTATGAGAAGGATTAGCATATATTGTCGTGAATTCAAAACAATTACCATTAGGAATAGTAATTTTACAATGAACAAATTGAGAAGATTGAGAAAGAACAGTTATACTCAACTTGTCACTATGCCACATGATCCAAATTCCACCAGCAAACCCCTGAGCTTCTTCTACAACAAAACTATCATACCCCACTTTCTTTATAAGCTTTCTACAGATTCCACTGTGAGTTCGAGGTTCAACCACAACAGTCATATCCACCATATGTTTCTTAATCAGAGTTTTAAGGGCATTGCCAAACTCCCTTCTAGCAGCCCCTCTTGAATTCCATATGAGAAAATTCATTAAAAACTTTGAGATTGGTTTACAAGGCCTGAAAATCCTTGTTTTTCACAATCCCTCAATGTGATGTTATCATTAGCACTTACATATTCCATCTCATTTGCAACATTTTCCTGCACACTGTCTTCAGCCATAGGGTCAGGAGGTTTCGGGTCAAGATGATCATTTGAAGTCTTCATTACTTGACCAATGGAGACTTGATTTTGGTGATTAGGTATCAAACCATTCGTATTATGGTGATTAGTACTGCTGGGATTATCCATCCCAACAGAACTACCTTCTCCATTATCCTTTGACAGATTCAGATTTTTTATTCCTGCATTTCGCTTCCCATTCACTAACTCCTTTTTATGATGGCCCTTTTCCAAATTCTGGTTCATACTACTATTGTCTATATGGGTACCAACCAGAATAAATTGGGAATTAGTCTCCACCATCTCAACTGCAGCAGCCGAACTCTTCTTATCTTTGGATTGAAGGGACCTCTGGACAGGGTTCCCATTACTATTGACCCTCCCTGTATCATTCTGTTTCTCCTCCTGCACATTTTGATTTTTCAAATTCATAAAAGAGTTTCTCATTTTCAAGTGTGTTTGTATCCCTTTCCCTTGTTTTACTTCTGATCTATTTTCCTGTACCCCCTTATTTCTCCTACCTCGCGAAACCTGCATCCAAGGACCAAATTTGGATTTTTCCTCAGCCACATCTTTACCATCTTCCATACTAATTTCATGAGTATTTATGTCCTTTTCCACTTTAGAATTCTCCTTATCAGTTACTCCACATATTCTATTCGGACAATTTTCCAACCTGTGGCCATACATTCCACAACCATAGCAAATAAGATGCAACCCCTCATACTCTACCTTTTTCAGTCTACCTTCAACTTTATATTCCACTTGCAAAGATTTCGTGAGATCTAATTCCACACACATTCTTGCAAAACGACCTCGAGCTAATGAAGTAGTAACAGCATCAATTCTCACAAATTTTCCAAGCCAATTCCCAATACACTTAATTAAAGAGGTGTGAACATATTCTATTGGAAATTCAGGCAACCGCACCCAAGCCATAATACGAGTAATTAGATGCCTGATAGGGATGGAAATCAGGTTCCCATGACCTAATGGCTAGATAATGATCAAAAATGATCCAAGGCCCAGCTGTGAGGGCGAAATCCATGTCTTTTTTATCAGAAAAACGAACTAAAAAATAGTCATTTTCGAGATCAGTTACAAAGATCTTACCTTGTCGTGCCCACAGGTTCTCCATTTTCTTTTTCATAAATGCTAGAGAGACCTTTTTCCCCATCAATTTCACGAAGAAGGACTGGTGCCAGTGTTGCCATGCTTTCTTCTTAAAGGAATCTGACAACTTAAAATTCACTTTGCCTTCCCCATCTTCTTCCGTAATCACTTCTGGCGATTCGGGTTGATCTTCGATGACTACGTCTTCTGACTGAGTCTCCTTATCCTCTGCATTGATCTCTTCAATTCGATCCTCCCACTCTCCATTGTGGCGCATTAACATTTCCTTGAAGGACATGTTGTACTTCATCCATTCTTCTTCACGCGGAGTCATGGTTTGCTCACTGGTGAAATTATCATCTCCTCCCTTACTCTTTTTCACACTTCTTTGGAGATTATCCTCCTCTTCAGTTGATCGCGAGCGGCCGGCAGTGGCAGGAATCATCGGAAATCCCTAACCCTAACCCTAGCAGAACATTCTTTCTTGAAAATTTTTAGATGTGTTATTCTTACATAGATATAAATTGATCATATCTCATAAAAAATTTGAAACCATCGAAATTAAGTTAAATGTTTTAAATTTCTTACTAAACAGGTACAACACAAGGGAGTATGTACTTTTTTTTTTGGTAATCAACAGGGGCTAAATCCCCCCAACAAAAGACAGAAACCAGAACAAGAAAAAACAATGCAGAAAATAAACTAAAAGAAACACTAAAAACTAAACTCCCGAGGATAGCACAGCATCCTAATTAGCAGCAGTGTCCCGCCCCGGATCCAGAATATCCGCAGCTAGTAGATTTAGGAGAACCCAATGAGGAGAAGAGATTGAAGAGAGACCAAGGGAGTCATCCAAGGCTTTTTTCGCAATCCAATCAGCACACATGTTAGCCTTCCTAGAGATACCATTTAACTGAACAATCCATTCCTTTTGAAGTAAAACTCGAATCTTAGCTACTAATGATAGCTTTCGAGTGTCATTACCCCTAAGGGTAAGTAAGCTTAAAGCTTGAGAAGAATCTGATTCCAAAATAATCTGTTTCCAATTATGGTTCCAAGCAAAAACAAGGCCGTGATAAACAGCCCATAATTCAGCCATTAAGGGGGAGCATGAGCCTAAGAAGACCGAAAACCCACCAATCCAGTCTCCATTTCTACCCCTTATGAGTCCACCACAGGCAGCCCTCTCCCCATTCACAGCACCATCCACATTCATTTTGAAAAAACCATGATTAGGAGCTGTCCATTTCTCCGACTTGATGGGAACCGGAATGCTAATAACCTCTCTGACCCTATGAACAAGACTATTTCTGATTTCCTCTATTTGGGCAGCTAGAGGAATTGAAGGGTCCTCAGGTCTCTTGTAACCATCTTCATGAATTTCTTTGTTCCTCCAAATCCAAAGAGAGTTGCAGATTATAAAGAAAACATCTCGCCAATCCTTACCAGTGCAAGATTTTACATTCAGATTAAGGCATAACCAATCCTTAAATGAAAAAGGATTGAAAAATCCGTGAGGAAGAGGATGAAACATAGGTAAAAGCCAAACCTTTTTAGCCATAAAACAGTCCCTGAACACATGAAGGCACTCCTCCACCTGATCTGGGCATAAATGACACCTGTTTGACCCCCCACTCCAATTAGCAACTCTATCTTTTGTCAACATTCTTCCATGCAGCATCTTCCACAAGAGAATCTTGATTCTCTCTTGTCCTTTCCACTTCCAAACCCGGTTCCAGCAGTTGTTTATAGGAACAGAACTTGAAGTTGTCTGACTGCAATAAGCCATTTTAACAATAGAGCTATTCGGGTTCCAATTTTTCCACACAATTATATCCTCTCCTACCCCATCCTCAGGATAAGGAATTGCTAAGATCCTGTTAACAGTATTTTGATCAAAATGACTTAGAAGAAATTGCATATTCCAACCCTCCTCTGAGCAAAAATTGCTATGCTTAATTATCAAGTCAGAATCTTCATCTTCAGGAGGGGTTGTTGTGAGAGATATAAGATTGTTGTTGCTTCCCAACCAGTCATCTTTCCAGAATTTAATCTTTCGCCCATTACCAATCTGCCAAACAGTGTTATTGAGCATTTTCGGCCATATTGAGTATGTACTTATTTATTAAAAACAGAAAAATATGAAACTTAGGTGGGAATAATCATAAAAAGTGGGTAAAATAGGAAAAATCAGGTATATTACTTTTTTTCATTAAAGGATGCACGGGAGTACCGATGATATTTCTATAGAATAGGCATTTTCATTTGTTAATTATTTTTTCATCTATTTATATCAAATTTACACAAACTTTCAAAATCTATAATCAATTCCTTCAAGTTTTTTTTTATATATCCATCAGTTCATCGATTATCCGATTAATTCAGTTAAAGCACGTTGAATTTAGTATTTGAGACTCCATATATGATATTTTTCACTTATAACACAAATCTTATAGAAATGCACCGAGATTTGTCTTCTAAACGGGATAAAATACATTGGTTTAAGAGATTTTGTGATTTTTTGGTAAAACTACAGAAAAGTGCTATGGGAGATATTATAAGTCATGTGTGTATAGGAGAAAATTGAGGAATTAGTTATTTTATTAATTTGAGTATTTTGACAAAAATAATTATAGATGTGAAAATTATACGGATTTAGGCATTGATAGAGAAAAGGAGAAAAGTCTAAATAATATTGAATATTAATTTTATATGGAGTGATTGATGTGGTTAATAAAGCAAAATACTAATAATTATTTATATTATACAAGAAAAAAAATCTCTTTTGTTTTGCATCATCTTAGTTATATGAAATGTGCTTTAGCTTTATTTTATTTTTTTTTGGTGTAATCTTTAGTTTTATTTTATTTATTATTTTGGTATAAGCTTTAGTTTTATTTGAAAATTTATAATCACTATATCTTTCTTTAGTAATGCTTTGAATACTACAACAATGATATAAAACACATTTAATGAAAATAATAACTAAAATTCTTTTAAAAATTTAATATCGGTGCCAGTAAAGAGAGATTCCAAAAAATATGAAAACTATGGGGTGTATTGGACTAAGATTTCAAAGGACTTTAATGGATTATTTTTGGACAAAAAAATTCATTGGCATTCAATTATGATTTTAAAGGATTAAAAAAAAGTCATGTGATATTCGATTAGGATTTTAAAGTATTATTTTAGAGTACTTCTAAATCCGATGGTATTCAATCAGAGTTTTTAATAAAGAAAAAAAATATCGTGGTATTCAAAAATTTGACAATTTAAGTGAATTTTTGATTGGTGTGGACTTCGTAAGACTTTTTAGTGAGAAGTAAAAATATGATGCATCTCTCAATATCTCATATTAACCCCTGATCTTTCTTGAGATTTCTATATTGTAGTGCTTCTTCTTCCTTTGGTTGGTCGACTCGCTCAAAATCGGATTCGGCCATGGGACTTCGTCAAAAGCTCAAAAATAGCAGATTTTTGAACAATTTTCATCACAAAACAACCCAACAAGATTCTAATCTAATCCATCTCAAAAATAGCGGATTTTTAAGCGATTTTTTAGAGCTTGAAGTTTAAAAATGGTTTTTAAAGCTATGGGTCGCAATTTTTCTTCGCACAAAAAGGTGTGATTTTGTATTAAAAACAACATAAAACTTTGAAAAAATAACAAGGGAACAAAAACCCCTAAAAACAATTTTTGTTTTACATCAATAAAATGCGATCTATTTAAAGAAATGTTGAGATTTTCATAATATGAATCCTATGTTTTATAACACATTCATGAACGAAATTTTTTCGCTATAAAAAATAATTTCAAAGTTTTTGTGTGTCAATAGATTACTAATTTTTTTTTTTCAAAAGCCACAAAGCAATTTAAAGTTTCAATGTATTGATTAAAAATTATTTGAGAAATTTTCTATACTTTAATGTAATAAAACGGATCAATAGCAAAAAAATTCATACGAAATTTTATCATGAACTTAGGTTTTATATGCAAATTTCAAATTATTTCAATAAATATTTTTTTTAGGATTAATGCACAGAAAATGAAAGTTCTCGGTAAAATTACGGTGATAAAATTTCGAATTATTTTGATCGTATATGCATAGCTTTGATATCAGATGAATAAGATAATTTTCAACCCATTGATAAATCCAAGAGTAGG
Source organism: Gastrolobium villosum (assembly GCA_032173675.1). Lineage (NCBI taxonomy): Eukaryota > Viridiplantae > Streptophyta > Magnoliopsida > Fabales > Fabaceae > Gastrolobium > Gastrolobium villosum. The sequence continues at coordinate 9,858 of JAVKPL010001099.1, forward strand.
AATGAGAAGATGTGTGGAGGGATAGTATAGATATGTGGAGTTACATCAAATTACTATTTGAGAAAATTACATTAGATTTTACTTTTTTTATTAATATCATTGCATTTCTTTATTATTATTTTATTGACTCTTTAATTCTGAATATTTGTTGAGAATTCATATGATTTTTAAATTATTTTAAATCCATATTGTTCTTTCAAATCTTATAAATTATATTAAAATCCTTTAAAATCCAATCTTATAAGATCTTGATTGTAAAAAAAATAAAAATAAATAAATCTTTAAAGTCACTACAATTTTATTTAGGGATAGGTTATTCTGTCTACTCTCACTTTGCCTCCTTCTCTCAGTATCGTTGGATTACAATCTCATCTAACGGTTCAGAATCAAAAGATAAATAAAATCCTTTTACTCTTTTTTTTTTCTCTATCTCTAACTCCACCCTTTCTCTTTCTGACTCCACACTTCCTCTTCTCAAAATAATGAATTAAAAATATTCTTCGCCTGCACATATTTATTAATATATTTCAAAAACATGGTACATGAATCGATGTGCTTATAATTTTATGCCACAAAAATGTCTTGAAATATGTTTGAATAAGAATTTTATTTAAAATATTGTTGTTTCCTCCTTTCAGATCATCTGTTTGTGTTAATATCCAATGTACGGTTAGCTGAAAATAATTGTATCATCTCATCCTAAAAAACATCAAAATGAAAACTGAAAATAGATCACAAATAACATTATACAATAGGAGGTTAGAAGATATGTTTCTTTAAACAAAGATGAAATCATTATGGACACAATTATTTTGAAAACTTGGTAAGAAACGCAAGATCAACATTCATTTTGAAATCAATATGTCTTCTTCATCGCACGCATGGGAGAAGAGAATAAGGGTGGAGTCAGATAGAGAAAGGGTGGAGTTAGAGAGAGAGAAAAAAATAAGTAAAAGGGTTTTATTTATGGGATAGGTTATTCTACTTACTCTTAATTTGTCTACCTTTGCCTATCTTTTAAAATCTATAAGATTTTTTATCTCAAAATAATCTTTTAAAATCCTAATCAAATACACCCTTTAAAAGATATTTTTTTTTTTTGGTAAGCTGAAAGAAAATTTTCAACTATTATCATTATAGGCTATTATGTATATATATGAAGGGTTATATTTATCTCATTTTTCTACATACTCATAAGTCATAACAAAAGTGGGTCCTACTTTTTTTTCTCCAATCATTTGTAGACCCCTCTTATTATTTTGTTTCACCAACATAAGATACCTTATCTACATCAACATAAGAAAAATATTTCTCATATATGAAAACGATAGGTTATTCTACTTTTTTTATCTATCACTTTCCAACACCGTTCGATGATAATATCAAGAGGTTCTGATTTAAAGGTATTGTAGAGTAATGGGCAGAAAAAAGTACGTAGATTAATAACATATCTCATATGAAAATTAAAATGAATTTTTTTTATGTATCTTAATGTTTCTTCAAAATTAAAATGAAACTTCAAGAGATCATTCCTTGTGACCTCACCTGAGTCAATATTAGTGTGTTGGTAACCTCAATGTTCTTTCTAACATGTCAAACATTTCGGATCACCGCATGACTACTTCCCCAATTTATCCATGTTTCTCTCTCTCCTCCTGAAATATTGAGCAACCCACACCACACAAAAACGTTAGGAGACACACGAATCATTTTTCCTTTGTCATCTTTTGCCTTTTTTTGCTTCTGGCTATTCATCATTATTGGGTTTTGTTTTGTGAGACACAAACTGCTATTGCTTTTTTGGGTTTCAACAATCCCTTCAAAAGATTTTAGTAATATAGTTATAATTGCCTTACATAATTTTCATTGCATGCCATATATTTCGTGTGGTTTCTCTCTTTGGGTGCGTTTGGACCCCATTGTTTGTCCCCGTGAGTAGTGTTGATGAGTTTAACCACCTTTGTTGTTGGAGCTGTTTCAAGTTCCAAGAAGATGGGGTTTTATGAAAACAAAGAAACTGGAGAGAAAAGTGATGCAGGGGAAGATTATAAAAGTGATGGCGAGCCTTTGAGCAGGCAAGTGAGTGAGTCTTCTATCTATGCAACTGATGTGGAGGAAGATGATGACGTTGGAGCCAACATACAACTGGGTCCTCAGTGCACTCTTAAAGAGCACCTTGAGAAAGATAAGGTTTGTGGCCATAATATTCATCTATTAAAGATATTAATATAAAATTATATCCCACCAACACCATATGGGGAGGGGCATAACTACCGTAATCCTTGGACTCACACCAGAAAATCTGAATTAGTCTCATAGGCGGCTCAAAGAGTCGAACCCGTGGAGATACCGGGGGTTCTGATTCGCCTCAAAGAGCTAATTAGGATCAGTTTCCAAAAAATAAAATAAAATTATTAAAGTAATTATTGTTTATTAACTTAACTTAAGATTTGTGCAAATACTATGTGTTAGTGATATTAGTATAAAATAATTAATGTGATGATCATAGTTTAAACATTTGGATTGAAATTATTCTTTACTGCATGGAATTATTAACCTTTTTTTGCTAACATGCTCTTACTTTCTTCCATATTAATTCTCTTTCTTTCTTTTTCTTTGTTGGATTCTGGGATTATAGGACGATGAGAGTTTAAGGAAATGGAAGGAACAACTTCTTGGGAATGTGGATGTGAACAACGTTGCAGGTGTATATCTCTTAATTGTATTGATCCCTTACAAGCTAACTGTATTATTTGAATTTGCATTATTTTTTTTTTAATTTCTAAAAAATATTAAGGCTTCCATTGTCCTTCTGCTTATATACTACAACGGTGTTCATGACTGGTGCAACTACGGGAAGATAAATATGAGGAACCACGCAAATTGGCTTTTTCCTATTGTGTAATTAACATTGAGGAATCATACTAATTTCAATGTAATTAATCCATTAAACTTCGAAACCTTTTTAACAATAGTTGGGAAGAGTTATTTTATGAGGGGGTTTAAATTGACAAACTTTTTTTTATTAACTTCCAAACTACATTATGTCTTATAGATAAAACCCTACTTTACTCAAAAGTGTCTCATCGGTAAGATATACTGTAGTTTGTAAATGTAATTTTCCCATTAATTTATATATGAAGTGGATACACGTAATATACTTATTGCATGTTCTCTTTTTTTGTCCTTGTATATATCAATTAACTTATATTAATGTTTCTTTCCAGAAATTATGGATCCTGAAGTGAAGATTACCAGTCTGTCTATAGTCTCTCCTGGTAGAGATGAAATTGTTCTTCCTATTCCCGAAAGTGGAAATCCAAAGGGTTTATGGTTCACTCTTAAAGAAGGTAGTCATTACCGATTGAAATTCACCTTCGAAGTGAGCAATAATATTGTGTCTGGCTTGAAGTACACCAATACTGTCTGGAAGACTGGTGTCAAGGGTAAGTTTGTGTTATGCCTAATTAATGTCCACATTCCTAATATGCACCATTCTCTCACAACAACAAGTCTCATTTTCAGTGGACAGCGCAAAAGAGATGCTTGGAACTTTCAGCCCTCAGACAGAGCCTTACACACATGAGATGCCAGAAGAAACCACACCCTCAGGGCTATTTGCAAGAGGACAATATTCTGCAAGATCAAAGGTAATATATATTACCACGTACAATAATAATTGATTGTACAAATATATATATATATATGGAAAAAAAGTGTGATTTTTTTATTTTATTTTTGAGTAAACCCAAGGGTATCCAACCCCTTAGGGATGGAAATAATCCCTAATGTGGATTGAAAGGTACGGCTTTCTCCACCGGCTCCAAAGTGTGCCTCGTAGGATTCGAACTCCAAGCACTTTAGACTCACGAACCCGACTCCTGAAGCTCAGCACCCTAACCAACTGTGCTACACGTCGGGGTTAAAAAAAAGGTGTGGTTTTAAAGTACACAAACTTATATTCTTTTAAGACAAAGATAGATACAAAGAGGTTAGATCCACACTTTTTTTTTGTCTTTATTTTTTTTTATGAGAACTCATACCTCTTTGTGTCTATGTCTCTCTTAATAGGATCTAGGTTTGTGTCCTTTAAAAGGATACACATTTTTTCCAATATATATATAAAGGAAGATTATATTGACAATTTTTTTTTTTTTACAAACTCATAATTATATTATGTTTTATCGATAAAACTTCACTCAAGAATGTCTTACCAGTAAATTGTAAATATAATCTTTCTTCCCCTTATATGTGTGTGGGCGCGCGCACTTCCATAGTTGGATGAATTATTCATATTTAGATGGCTGCTAAAATAGTCAAGCTATCACTCTTGGTCCTTTTCAATTTATTTTTCCAGTTTATCACTTAATTTTCCAGTCACTGAGTTAAAATCTTAAGTGGAGCTTTACTGTTTTATGTAGACTGGTAGCTGAGAGTAACATTTTATGTTTCCTTTTATTGTTGCATAATAATGTCACTAATGATACAACCATATACTATATTGTTTTTCCTTTTTCAGTTTCTTGATGATGACAACAAATGCTACTTGGAGATCAACTATACTTTTGACATTAGGAAGGATTGGGCTTGAACATGGATGGCCATCTTCCCAATCTGCAATTGCAGCAATAGTTACTCTCCTTTATTTAGTACAATATATTTTAATTTCTATTTGATTGATTTAAGAAATTCAGATATCTTAGGTACTGAATTCCGGATTGTACTAAATTTTGTTTTATATTGACTAAAAACTAAAAGAGACATAAACAAAGAGGATACTTTGGCAACTTTCCCAATAAAAGTGCCCTGCTTGTCTCTTTTTTGTGACTCTCCTTAGCTCACTATTTTTGCCAATCTAAATCTGGACACAGTAACTTTTTTGGTGATCGGGTTGCTTTTGAGTCTTCACTGTAATATGAAGCAATTAGGAGTGAAATGGAAGAGAATTTTCCATTTGCTTCAGCTACTGGCTGCTGTGGTCTCTTGCCTTTTTCGGTTATCTAATGTCTTATTTTTTGGTTCAACCCTCATAACCTTTAATATATATATTGTGATTGGTGAAACTTGAGTCAGTGGTATTCACGATTCTGCCATTGGTATTTACTTTTCTTATATTTTTTGTTGCACTTGCTTATTTAAAACTGAGTACATCAATTTTTAACGTTATTTTAGTCCCTTTGTCCCAGTAATACACTTGGAAAACCTAGCCCAATATCTTGGATGGTTACTTACACAAGCCTAATCAATTTAATGAAGCTTGACCACTAAGCCCATTAAGAGTCTTTAACAACCCCTGACGACTTTCATCTCGGTCTCCATCTTGGCTGCATTAATGTAATTATCACCTGATTGCATCTATATCTGTAGTTTATATATTATGGACATCAACCTTTCAAGAGAATTTTTAAAATATGTTATGGGAGGCTCATATTCTAGAAGGCTCAAGAAAAACACAAAAAAGAGAAAATAAAAGAAAGAATCCTCAAATGATAATGATTTTAGTACCTATGATGCACAGACACTGGCACGGGACACGACACGATACGTCGACACGTTAATTCTAAAAAATGACATATTTCGACACGTTTTGATATTAAATAATATTTTTAATATATATAATATAATTTATATTTAATGCATATAACAGTCCATAATAAATCATATAACCAATCAAATATTCAAATTCCATAAAATAAATATAAAAAAAAAAAATCGTACCTTGTTAATTTTTCATGTCAAATTTCATAACTCAAAAAAATTGATTTATAAATGATTTTTTTTTAATTAATAAAATAAAATTAAGACTAAAAAAAAACGTGGCGGAGCATGTCCGAGCATTGATCACGTGTCGAAAAAAGTTGACAATATGTCGGAGAGTTGACCACGTATCCCAAAATATTGATCGTGTATTGGAACGTGTCCATGTCAGACACGTGTCCGACACGCACAATTCAAAAAAATTCATGAGTCTGTGCTTTACAGCTTAGTACAACAACGACGGACCAAACATTGGGCTCCTAAAAAGGTCACTAAAGGTCTAGAATTTCATTATCCATAAATAAACTCTATAAATAAGAGAAAAAATCTATAGGTATAACATTTATTCTCTCTCAATACTTATTGTTACTGTGCACATATATCACCTCCCTAACTATGCCCCCTAACTATGTCGTATATCTCTTGTGAACAGTGTTTTACTTATCTCTTAAAGATATCTCTTTCATAAATACTTGAGAAATCCCTTGGGGGCGTTAGTACGCGTCATTTTGTAAGATTCCCATGAAATTAAATTTTTCTAAATTTTTTATTTTCGAAT
>JAVKPL010001100.1:0-161090 GCA_032173675.1 Gastrolobium villosum
CGCACCGCCATCATCTCCACCATAGTTTTTCTTCTCACCCGTTCACGTGAGGATCAAATTTCTGCATAAGTTTCGATCAAAATGGCTGGAGACAAGGTATCCATCCATTATCTCTTTTCTTTCATTACTTGATGATGGTTGCAATTGTAGGAGAGGTATGATTTCGATATTTGAAATTGATTGCATGTGGTATGTGTTTATTCAGATTGGGATTGAGTGCTGGTAAAATGATGTTTAACTATTGCTGAAAATATGCGGTGGTCGTATAGTGTCTTGATACAACTATTGCTTGGCATGATTAATGGGGTTGGGATTGTTTATTTGAGTAGATGGTTGAAATTAAATCTGGGAATTGAGCTGAATGATGATATGAACTGAATCTGTCTGCTGATAATATTTGTTGTGCACATGTATTGGGAACTTTTCTGAGTTTCAGGAGAAAAGAATGAAAAAGGGCAACGAAGGGTCATCTGCTGCGAAAAGACCCCGCACAAATTTTGATCCAAGAAGATTTTTGTCCGCTGAAAAGCAGGAAGTTTATGAAACTAAACTGCTGAATAAAAATGTAATCAAAGAAAGGGGGTTCAAAATTTGGGGAGTCTCCTACTTTTTGATAACATTTATTCGGTAGTTCAAAGGAGACACTGGAGGACATTGGTCACTTTTCCACAAGACAGTTCTGGGCGCATTCTCAGAGAATTTCTAGCCAATGCTGATAAGAACATGGTCAATGCCACCCGAAGGAGTTGGGTGAGAGGGAAGGAAGTGCCATTTGATGCTGCGACAATTGAAGAATTACTACAAACTTCATATGACCCTACGGCTGAGTGTGAGTTTGCCAGACTATTCAATTTGATGCAGCCGTCAGAAGGGTATTATCGGGAAGAAATGCCCCTCATAGCTGATGAAGTTCGGGAAAAGATCACCAGTCCATTCTCTGAATGGAAGTTTAGGCCGGGTCTCACTAATGTACCCGAAAAATTTACTAGGCTCAGCCTTACTGGTGAGGCTATCAGCTGGCACACTTTTGTGAATGCAACCGTTATCCCTTCTACGAACAAAAGTGATGTTAATGTCGAGAGGGCTGTGCTATATTATGTGCTGATGGGGGACAAAAATCTGAATATTGCTGCTATTTTATCTGACAGGATTGTCCACATGATTACCCAGAGCAAGGAAAATAATCTATTGGCTCACAGTTCTTTAATCTCCCATCTGTGTATTAAAGCTGGGGTTGAAATTCCCGCTAATGAGCCATTGGATGTAAAGGCTGAAAAGCCTATGACAAAGATTGCATTGGAGGGTTATTACAAGGAATCCGAAAAACATGCAGCATGGCTTCTCAATAGCCAGGGCAATCCTATATCCCCTCCAGAGCCACAGGATCCGCCAGTACCTCAGGCACCTCCAGCATCCCAGACATCAGCAGCATCATCATCTGCTCGCCAGCCACTCTATGAGGATTCTCCGATCATACTCGAGATGCATGCTATGATGAAGGCCATGTGCCTGAAGATGGGGATAGATCCAGCAGATCCTCCTAGCTCTTTCCAGCAGTATACCATGGAGGAGTGATCATTGGCTGTTGTTACTTTTATTGTTTTTCGGACATTGTTAATTTTCGTGTTTTGTTTTAAATGACCAATAGGATTTTGTTAGGGTCAAGTTTACTGTTTGGATATGAACATCTCAAGGTCTTTCTCATTGTTTTGCTGATTTAATATTGTTAATGATGTGTGCTTTAATTGCGCAGCTGTTCTTAATCGATTGAACTTAGTTATTGCTGGGGACAGCAATTTCTAAAATCTGGGAATGGTGGATGACCTTGCCCACCTGTTCTTGCACTTTAGCTGCAATTGTGGAACCACACTTCATTTCAGGGGAGATATTCGAACCAACTTACATTTTCAGTTTTAAATATCTGTCCTGGTTTGAGTAATTTTTAAAAAAAAATTCAGCAAAATTTTTTGGAATATGCCTGTATGTTGTTTGGAATATGCCTATGGATAATCTCAGATTTAGATGTTGCTTCCTTAAACAAATGATTGAATTCATCTTAGGAAGTACATTAAGCTTTGAAAGTTTTGGCATGATGTCACTTGGCATGAGTAGAGATTAGAATTGTTCGTCTGTCTGAAATTATGTGCTAGAATTGATGATATGCCTGATATCTCTATGAAATCTAGTCTGAAATCATAGCCTTGAGGTTTGAGCCTATACAGTAATTTTTTTCTGAGAGGCCTCACTGTACTGACACTCTAGAACTTGGTTTGTTTCTCTACAAGGCATGCATATTAACTGATATGATAAGGCAATTTGTTCTTGATAGCTCTGGCCATAAAGCTCACCTGTATAATTAATTTTCCATTGTTATCCCTTTGAGGTTTGAGCCTATTCATTGGTAATTACCCAAAATGTTGCTTAACCTATCCAGGATGAACTTACCCTAAGTGAGATTGAACTACTGATTTTTCTCAAAAAGAGAGAAAATATCTAAGATAAGCTCCACTACACTAAGCAAAAAGAAAAGAGAAAGAAAAGAAAAAAAAAAAAAAAAAACATGCGGGTGAAGCATTGTGAATAAATTGGTCAAAACATAGGAATTGACTTTCCGAAATTCTGTGGACAAGTTAGTGGAGCAAAATTGATAAAATTCTCAGTGTCAATCTCATAGCATTTGAAGCTACTCTCCATACAAATTCCTACCTTAGCCAGGTCAAATTAAAACCATTGAAAGTCCTTTGATCAGTTAAGTGCATGTGTTTGAATCCTTCAATTTTAAGGATCTTGAGAATATGATCAAGCCTATGGCAGTGTTGCAGCTGTGATGGTTATGTATGTCTGATACCCTAAAAACACAAGAGTGAGAGTGATATAGTTTGTCTTGGTGAGGGATGTTCAGATTACATTCATGATTTTTCAGAGAATTGATGGCATAATCAGAATTCTTGCGGAATTCAGTCAGGCATGACATAATGATTTCTTCAAGTGTTTGGTTGATATTGTGTTGAAACACTGCTGTACAAATTTCTGAGTTTGAATCAGTTTATTGCTGAGGACAGCAATGTTTAAATCTGGGAATTGTTTGATATGCTCCCAGCATATATACTTTTATAGATCAAAAACAGCAGGAAATCAGATCTAAAATTGTGTATAAAAGTGTATATGTGGTGAAATTATTGAATAAGAATTGTCAGACACTCTCTCACTCAAATTCTTCATGTTTACAGGAGGAAAATAACAAATAAAGGAGTAAGAAGAAGAATCAGACAGAAGCCCCACGCTCCAAGCGTAGGAACCCACGCTTGAAGCGTGGGAAAAGACTTCAGAACAGTGAGTCCACGCTTCAAGCGTGGAACTCCACGCTTGGAGCGTGGAGAAAACAAAAATGGCAGAAGCTCCACGCTTGGAGCGTGGATCCTGCGCTCCAAGCGTGGATTTGAGAGAGACAGCTGTCAGTTGCGAGAAAAGGAGGATTTTCAGGTTATAAAAAGGGCATAAGGCAACCCTAGAAGATATATCTGATATTCTGAACAACTGAGGTCATTCGGAGGCGGAAGCTCTGAGAGAGATCTCTTCTTCTACCTTTCTGTAGTTCTTTTAGTTTTTGTTTTTCAATTGAATTTTGGATTCTAGCCATGATAATGGTTGGCTAGAACCTCTTTGCTGTAGTTAGGGTCACGAACCCTTGTGAACCCCTGATACAATGGATTGAGTTTTTATGAATATATTTATCTTTTGAATTTCGTTCTATTCTGATCGTATTGTTATTGTTATTATTAGATCCGATCAATCTAGTAAGTAATAATAAATCTGAGGATTAGGGCCAACAAGAGGGATCTGAGGTCCTTAATCCGGAAAGGGGATAGAACGACGGTATGAACATGATCTAGACATAGACATGATTCATATTGTAGATGTTTCAATTATCGATCGTTATGCTTGATTTCATATAGGGCACCTCAAGGAATTAGGGTTCTATATGAGATTAAAGGGTTAATTCCTCAAGGGATTGAGAATTAACTATTGATACCTTTATCTGATAATTATCTAAGTTCACGATTTATATATTAATACTTAACTTAATCCAGAGTAAAAGGTGGGGATCATTGGTGAGTGTTCCCTACTACAGCGCTTTTCTCATATATTTAAACCCTTATTTCATTTATTTTTCAAAAAGAACCAAAAACAAGTCTTTTAAATTTACAAATCAAATTCCTACACAATCCTGACATTCGTGTCAAAAAAAACCTTTTGAAATATTTAATCTTAAAAGGAAGAGTTTTAATTGATTTAAACACACTCTCTGTGGATACGAACTTTGATTTATCACTGTATTACTTGCGCGATTCGGTACACTTGCCGATTCACGTCATGCATATCAAATTGTTGGCAAATTTATTACTAATTTTTTTTGGTAATCACTTTTTTAACTTTTTCCCTTAACATCATAGACATCTAATTGATGTGCGTCTAGAATATAATGCTTTCTAACTTAAAATAATCATAAATGTGTGAAAATAATTCATAAATGCAAGAAATATTGATTATTCCTTCTCAATCATTCTCTCACTCAATTTATGTGTTTAATAGCAGGAAAAAACCAAAAAATAAGTGAATGAGAGAAGTGCAGTTTTCCAGCGGGCGCACTTTGCGCGGGACTTAGCGTAAAGTGCGCCACTTGATCTATTTTGCCTCTGTTCATTGGAGCAAAGTGCGCGGCAGTTGGAGCAAAGTGCGCGAAGCTGGCGCAAAGTGCGCGGGACTTGGCGCAAAGTGCGCCAGTTGACATCTTCAGCTCTGTTTGCCCGTTCAAATTGCGCCAGAGTTAGCGCAAAGTGTGTGGGCGATACTTTTAATTTTAATATGAATTGAACCCAATTGGAGGGCAAGTGAGATTAGGTTTTTTTAAAACATAATAAAAGGATCAGAAACAAGGAGAGAAACAACTTTTTGACAACAAGGAGAAGGAAAACAACAAAGAGAGTGAGAATTCTTGGGAGCTTATTTGATTTTCGAAGATTCGAACGATCAAGATGGAAGATCTTCATCATCTTTCTCTTCTTTAGGTTCTGATTTTTTTTTTTTATGTTTATTTTGTCAGACATGACTATGTCTGGCTAGTTTTATTATTGTGGTAAGGGCCACAACCCTTGATGTGAACCCTTGTAATTTAGTTGAAGTTTATGTTTATTTATTAAATTTAATTTATCTTTCCCTATTCTTCATTCTATAATTCTTTTGGAACTGATCAATCTACTAGGATTGCGAGGGTTAGTGTTTTCAATAGGGATATTGGAATTCTAATTTCTGACAAAGGGTAAGATAACGATTTATGTATGCACTAGGGACAGGCTACATGAACCGCGAATGTTGAAGATTCATTGATCCTAATGTTTAACTTGAAAATCGATTTATAAGGGATTAGGATTCTAATAGAGTTAATAATGTTAAAGTCATTAAGGAATTAGGGCTTAACTAATCGTATAAAAGATGATGAATCGTTTGATCAATTGAATATGTAAGCGTAATTGTAATCCAAATTGCAAGGTGGGGATCGTAAAGGTGTTTGTTTCTTTTTATCGCATAATTTTCTCAAATCTTTTCTCAACATTTAATCTTGTGTTCTTGAGTTTCTAAAGAACTTTTGAATTATTTATATTTTCATGAATTGTTCTCATATTTCACAAACCATAATTGTTCTTGTGTCCATTGATACTCTATTTGACACTCCAGTCTTTATTTTGTATTATATTTTTCAAAAATAAAATATAAAACAAATCAATATTTATTGGACATTAAATCGTCTTTATCATTTTCCAATTAATACTCCGTTTGACACTCCATCGTCTTTATTCTGTATTATATTTTTCAAAAAGAAAAAAAATAAATTAGTATTTATTGGACATTAAATCGTCTTTATCATTTTCCCATGAATACTCCATTTGGACACTCCTACGTTTTTATTGTGTATTATCCTTTTAAAAATGAAAACAAAAAAAAAAAATCATTATTTATTTGACATTTAATTTTCTTTATCATTTTTCAATGGGCACTACATCGTCTTTATTGTGTATTATATATCCAATAAGAAATCAAAATAAATCAGTAATTATTGGACATTAAATCGTCTTTATCGTTTTTCCATGGACACTCCATCGTCTTTATTGGGTATTATATTTTCCAAAAAGAAAATAAAAAACAAATCAGCATTTATTAGAAATTAAATGGTCTCTCCGTCATCTTTATTGTGTATTATATTTTCCAAAAAGAAAACAATAAAGTCAATATTTAATGGACATTAATTCGTCTTTATCGTTTTTCCATTGACACTCCATCATCTTTATTGTTTATTATTTTTTCAAAATAAAATAAAAAATAAATCGACATTTATTCATCCTCTTAATCCATGTGTCAAATTGTTATTGGTGTCACATAAAACGCTACACAATGCAGTGAATTAGGTTCTGCTACGTAATCTCGCTACATAGAGCAGCGAGATTACATGGCCTTAAACTTGCTGATATGGTGCCACATAATCTTAGTGCACAATGTAACCGAGTTTGATAACATAACATTTTTGTAAAAAAATTTCCTATGACAATTCAATAAATTTTTGCCAAAAATGGCAAAATAATCGTTATCCCCGCACTAGTTTATACCAATATCCTTCTTAAAGGGGCTATTGCCACAATAGTTCTGTATGTATAAGTAGCTTCATTAGTTCATTCCAAAAATATCGAAGAAAACCTCCCCTTTTTTTTTTTGGTTACAGCAAGGGGCAATGCCCCCACAAAATAAAAGAAAAGCAAACAAGAAGGAAGGAAAAAAACAGAACAAGAAACAACAGAAAACAAAACATCAAACACTAGCAGAAAGCCAGGAACAAGCATCATCCTGTATTTCTCCTAGCAGCCACCTTATTCAGACCCGGATCCAAAAGATCAGCAGCAAGAAGATTTAACAGATCGCTGTGAGGGGAGGAGATTGATTTGAGCCCAAAGGAATCATCCAAAGCCTTCTTCGCAATCCAATCCGCACAGGTGTTGCTACTCCTAGGAATTTTATTCAATAAGATAGTCCATTCTTTCATTAAAAAGACTCGAATCTTAGCTACCAATGGCAGCTTTCGAGTATCATTACCATGATTGGTAAGAAGGCAAAACGCTTGAGAAGAATCAGTTTCCAACACTAGTTTCCTCCAGCCATGCTTCCAGGCGAAATCAAGTCCATAAAGGAGAGCCCAAAGTTCAGCATGCAGAGGAATGCAAGAGCCAATGAAGGCTGAGAAACCGCCACACCATAATCCATTCCTATCCCTCAAGAGACCACCACAAGCTGCCCGATTACCTCGCACAGCCCCATCCACATTTAATTTCAGAAAGTCCTCCGCAGGTCTAATCCACGATGTAGGAAGTTGAGAGTGAGAAGTTCCTGAAAATGTTTTTTTAAAACCTCCCCTTTTTTAATGTTAATTACATATATCTTCTTTATATAATAAAATATTCAGAAAAAATATGTTATCTTCCAGAAAAACAATATAAATAAGGGGTATGTTTTTCATAAACCTGCTGCAAGATAAAAAAAAATATCCCCTCCTACAGAGAGCAGACCCATAAAAAAAAATCCTGCTTAATTTTTTTAATATGGTGGATCCCATCTGCTTTTTTATCTATATAGGAAAGTTAATAATTTATTCTGCAAGAGGAGAAACTATTAACCCTATAAACAATTATTAAACATTTGAAAATTAGAGTGTTATAAATTTATAATTATATCATCAGAGATTCAATTTTTATCATCAACTCATTTATCTCTCTCGTACTTGGATGATTGCACTTGTAATCTTTGTGATCAGTATATTAGAGATTCAATTATTTATTTAGTCATTTATTTTGTTACCATACCTTCTTCTTTTTGTTCCCCAAAAAAGGTACATTGTTTTCACTTTCAATCTACCATATTAATCTTTGGGATATATTTTTCTTATGTTGTAGGAAAAATATTACCTCATGTTGTAGAGATAAATGTTAGGATAAGATCACCCTTGATCTTATCCATCAGTTTGTAACAATGGTGTTTGAATAGTCCGTTACAACAGTTTGAATTTGAATAGTCTCCTACAATAGTTTGAATAGTCTATTACAATAGTTTAAATTTGAATTGTCTGTAACAATAGTGTTTGTATTTATTGGCTTAATGAGTCTGTTACAATAGTTTGAATTTGAATAGTTTGTTACAATAGTGTTTGTATTTATTGGCTTAATGAGTCTGTTACAATAGTGTTTGTATTTTTTTGCTTAATGCCCTCAATAACAAATAGATTTTTACCATTATTCACTTACGGCTCTTACAGTTTTATAATAAAAGAATAATTGGGACCCATAGGTAAGAGGAGAGAGAAAAAAAAGAGTGGTGGGACCCAATCCCTTTTTGTGTGTGTAGAAAAATTGTTTATCTCATGTAATAATAACAGAAAAGGAAAAATAAATTAGGTATAGCGTAGAGGAAGAGAGAAAAGGGGAGGAGAGAGAAAGGATGTGGGATGTAACAGCCCGTTACGTACCGGTATTGTTAACATTAATTATGATATTAAGCGCAGTTACAATCACAGCAATTCATTTATAAAAATGAGAATAAACTTTTTCCGATTATTACGCGAACAGTAAAAGTATAAAAAGCGTAATAATAAAAAGCTGTGACCGTAACTGAAACACTAGCGGAAGACTTTCTTAACTATTTATACACTTTATTTTATCACATACAAGATACTAAGGGGTTCCCATAAACCCACTTAGCCAATTCCTCACTTTTTACGTTTTTACCACTTAACAGGATTTGCCAATCTGTTTTGTTACGAACACAAAATAAAAATCCAAACTTAAAATCCAGATTATCTTTTTTCCTTATTCACTTACCTTTCTATCAAGCTATCACACACTCAATTCCGAGTTCTTGAGCTCCGGTTATCGCCGTTTGAAGATGGACAAACAACATTGTCTACCAACTCCAAAACAGCCTAAAACCTACAATCATCATGGAATAAACTGTACCTAACCGCCCAACCAATGGCTCTCAAACTTTTACACCATAAACTAGACACCTCAAACTTCGATTTGATATATCGTACGCTTAATTTGACCAAGTAACGAAGCGGGAATTAATTTCTCAAAACTACCTCAAATCTGCCCACTAAAACAGGACAAAACAGGGCAGTGTGTGACCACAGCCCCCATGGGCTGCGCACACAACCAATGAACCTAGGCTTTTGACAAAACGTAGGGGACATCTTAAGCTTCAAAATGGCGTATGGCACGTCCCAACTGGACCACTATGGAGAGAGATACGCTCTTCCAAAGTTCACCCAAAAACTGTCAATTCTACAGAAAATTCGCCAGAGTTTCCTTTGTATTTCCTAAAATCTCCAAATTTGCATAACCTGTTTAACACCACTAATACACCTGAAATCCAGCAAAATCCAATGGGTGGCACACACAAGGTCCAACAACGCCTTGGGCTCTTCCAACCCAATCCAATATACACTTAAAACATAAGCAGTTTACTTTTCAATCCTTTATAGTTTTAATAACTAACATTCAATTCCATGCATAAACCATAATGCAGATAATCATAAACCTACAATAGGCCTAAAGCCCTTCCATCATATTACATACATCCATGGTACATTTACAACACTGGATTACATTTACATTTACAACTTTAACTTTAAACTACAAATATTTACATATTACATTTCACTTGCCAAATAAATCCATAAACTAAAATGACATGATATCTAAACTATACACCACTGCTCCACTCGTCATCATGCGGGCTTCTTGCCCGCTGCTCCATATCCACTGGTACATCCTGAAATAATGCCCCGAGACGGGGTGAGATATACGGATATATCTCAGTAACCAAGAGGTTCTGGAGAAAACTCCGCCCAATGGTTCACTTCGATGTATACAAATAGCATAAAAACAACACCACTGTTATAAAATGGGATAAAGCAAGGGATTTAGAGAAAGGGGGATATATCATAACAACTACGACATGCGGGATGGTAGCTACCAATACCACGCCATGTCCTCGGCTATACGCCTATGGGTACTACCCCTGGCGTGTTCATAGAACAACCCACCAAGGTACCCCTTCCAACCATATACACCCGAGACAACCTAGTGTGCTCCTATCCGGATAACACACCACGACCCTGGGTCAACTGGAACTCCCTCTCGGAGACTTATCCAGTGGCAGTCCGGAAACACTTGCCCGAAGGCTAAAAATATCTACTGGCCAGAGATCTGGTACATAAGTACCCACTGTGATAATGCACATGCATGCTTATGCTGTTCTACACTACTCATACACATTTCCTACCATTGCCATCAACTAGCAAGGTGGAACACAAAAGGGGAACAAGCCCCAGTACCAAGAGGTTACCTTTCTTTTTCCTTTCACTGAGCTCCGCAGAACTCCACTTACAGCTTGATTCTCCGGGAACGCCTACACAGAGGACCATTCCACACACTTAGAACTTTGAATCCATTCATGAATTTCAATATAACACCTCATATATTCAAATGTGTATTTTATATTATAATGTGAAATGAAAATTGATGGATTAGTGAAAATCCGAGAATTATGGCCAAAATGGGCAAAAAGGGCAAAATGGTAAATGAACAGCCATGTATTCTGAGGCATAAAAATTGAGTTAGAGATTTCATATGACAAAAATAAAACTGGAAATGGAATCAGGGCGGAAAATTGAGTGAGTAGGCTAATTTGTGAAAAAGTGATGAATAGTGACTTTTTAAGTGTAAAATACTGTGGTATGAGTGTACCGATAAGTGTGAAATTTTTATCAATATTTTTAGGAAATAAAAATATGTCATGGACTAGAAAAATAAGTAGATTAAGAATTTATGATCAGAAATTTTATGGGGATTAAAGTTAGATCGCGTGTGGGACCCGCGGGACCAAAATCCACTTGGCCTCACACCTTCCCCACGCCCTCTCTCTCCCCTTTTTCTTTTTTCCCGTAGCTTTCCCTTCCCCATTTCACAAACCCACCATTTATCTTCTTCTTCACCTTGGGAGCTATTCTCCACCAAATCTCTTGATTTTGGTGTTGAAATTTATTGTAAACAACCTTCTAAAGCCATTGGTGATACTCCCAAGCCTTGAAATCACCTCCTTTGTGCGTGTTGGAGCTGGGACAGATTCGAACCATTGAGGTTCTTGGTGTTTTTGAAGGGTTTTTGATCTTCCTTTGCTTGGTGGAACCTTGGTGGAGTGTCTACCATAGATTGTGAGTATATTTGTGGTATCTTTGTGGTTGATTTTGTAGATATAGAAATTTATGCACTAAGTCTTTAATCTTAGATGTGTGATGATAGAGAGCCCAAATGGAAAAATGCTATTAGATGAAAATGCCTTAGAATGATGCTTGTAAGCTAGAAATGCTATGATAAATTTTGGTGAAAAAGTTAGGTTTTTAACTTAGGAAAATTTGTGGAAATTTCATGAAATTTGAGGTTTGGTGTAATTTGGAATTGTTGATCATTGTAGGGTGCCTCACACGGACGTGATTGTGAAGGATTGATTTGGAGCTTACGTGTGGAACGGTATTGTTTGTGTTGAGGTAAACCCTTGGAACTGGGGTTTAATCCCTTGTGTGCTCCACCACACCTAGTGGAAGGTTGTGGTTGGATTTTGTGTTTATGGCATTGTGTGATTATGTGCTTGTATGCCATATTGCTTGAATTGTGTGAAAATTGTTTGGTCACTGGCCAGTTGACGTGTGTTGGTTTGGACATCCGCTGGATAATTCCGTTGGGAATGCCAGTTGGGTTTTGCCGTGGGGTCGACTCTGGGAGCGACACCATGATGATCCAAACGTGGGACTTCCGCTGGATAGGGCTCATGAGGAGTTCCAGTTGGGTTTTGCCATGGAGTCTTCTCAACCATGGGAGAGGCGCCAGGAATGTCTCGGGAGTTATATGATGGAGTCCTTGAACGTAAATCCAATTGTGGATGTTCTCGGTTTGTCTCCAGTTGTTGGTGATATTGTATGTCATGCATATTATATGATGTTATATTTGCACATTGAGTGAGCCATGGAGTGGAGAAAGCCTCTAGCTCCATTGGTTTTTTTTTTTTTTGAATTTGTAGCTCCATTGGTTTACTGAGATATATGTGTATATCTCACCCCGTGTTTGGGGGACCACATTTCAGGGCATTATGAGCCGGGAGGAGCTTCGGGTAAGAAGCCCGCTTAGTGGACAGCGGATTGCATGTGGTGCAGTGAGCTTGCATGACATTTTGGAGGAGACTTGGAGTGCACATAGCATGCCATTTAGTATTTTGAGACTTAGGTCATGAACATATTGCATGATGTTATTTCCATGCTTTTGTAGTGTTCATGATTATGCTCTAAGTCTTGTTTATTGCCTATGATTCATGCCATGGATAAATTGTATATTTTGAGTGAGCATGGGACTTGTCCATTGCCACATTTCTTGTATTTGAAGCCTTGGCATATTATGTTGTAAATGGTCCATCTTTGTTGTAAAATGGCCATGATCTTTAAGACTTTGTAAATGATGCATTATTGAATGAAAATGCATGATGGAAGGGCCTAGAGCCTACATTAGGGTATGTGTAAGTGTTGTGTGGAGTATTAAGGTGTTAGGGATGGATTACACAACTCTTTTTGGACTGAAAATGTTGTAATCTGTCATTTTTACTGCATAGTAATCGATTACCCAAGCATGGTAATCGATTACCATGCAACAGGGGACGAAATAAATGCTACTGTCTGCCTGGTAATCGATTACCAGAGGCTTGGTAATCGATTACCAAGTGGAGTAATCGATTACCCAAGCTTGGTAATCGATTACCAGAGAACAGGGGATGAAAAATTGGCTACTGCCTCATTTTTGACTGGTGGTAATCGATTACCACCCACTGGTAATCGATTACCACAGTGTAAATTTTGAAAATTCAGGTTTTTCTAGACTAAAAGAAAGGGGCTTAACTTGGTGTGTAGAACTCCAAATGGTGCGCGGTTTGAAACCACGCGTAGCTAATGTAAAGGACTAGAACATGGTAAGATGCGAAAGTAATTTGATGAGTTTAAATGAGTTGAATAAAAAGAGAGATTAGTGATGTTAGTAAACTGAATGATTCTGCGAATTGCATTTACGATTATAGTGTTGTTTTAATTGATTATGGAAAAGGTTATTGGTTACTAAAAGGAATGTGTTAAACAAAAAAAGTTGCCCGTAATTTAATTAACTCAATTACTGTGATTGTAACTGCGCTTAATATCAAAATCAATGTTAACAATACCGGGTACAACGGGCTGTTACATTTTATGGTATCAGAGCAGTTTTGTGAGGGAAACTCTGATTGTGTATGTTTGTATCTTGTGTACCATAGCTATCTGTGAACTATTTATGATTAATGTATATGTGATTTCTCAGTGTGGGTCTGATCAACTCATTCTTTTGTGTTACATGTACAGATATCATGAGTAGGGCGCGTGGTCGCCGTGGGGCACGTGGTGCAGGTCCTTTGCCACCGGATCCGGTCACTGCAGTCCTGAATGCTCTGCAGGCGGAAACGGCTGCAAATAGAAATATGACTGAAAACCTGATGAAGACTAATCAGGATATGATGCAGGCCTTTGTGGCTGAAATGAGGGCTGATAGGAACCGTCCTCGGAGGGATAATTCACCTCCACACACGGCTACGGTGACTCCTACACCGACGCCATCTGTTACTCCTCAACAGGGGGAGAGTGGGGCTAGTCACCACACTGGTGAGGCTAGTCATCATACCACTGATCCTAGCTATGTTCCTGATCCGTCATCCGTTGCCCAATCCACTGGGGCTGCGGGACAGGTAGTTGATAATGCTGATGATGAGCGTAGGCTCATATCCTTTAGGAAACATAAGCCACCCGCTTTTCTGGGGTCAAGGGACCCAAAGGAGGTTACTGCTTGGCTGAGGGGAATGGATAAGATTTTTCAAGTGATGAGATGTCAAGATCCACAAAAGTTGTTGTATTCTGTTTATATGCTGGAGGGTGACGCCCAGGAGTGGTGGGACAATGTGTCTCGCCCATATGTTATTCAGGGTGAGATTATTTCTTGGACAATGTTCGAAGGTCTGTTTCATGAAGAATATTTTCCCCGCGATGTTCGGGAGGCAAAGCAAGGTGAGTTTGATAGTCTTGTGCAGGGAGTCATGACCGTGGATGCCTATGTGGCAAAATTCAATGAATTGGTAAAGTTTGCAAATTATGGAGGTACTCTACCTACTCCGGAGTTCTTGTCAGCTAAATTCCAAAGAGGGCTGAATGAGAAGATTGCAAAAAGAATGTCTAATACTGCGGTGAGAAATTTTGCTGACTTGGTGACCCAATGCAAGAGGGTCGAGACTGTATATGGTAGGTATCCGAAATCTGATACGTCAAAAGAGCAAAAGATTAAGAGGACACCTGGTCCTTCCGGTAATACTAATAGAGGAGGCTTCAATAATAATAGGGGCAGGGGGTTGCATGTAAGGCAGCCTCCTGGTCAATTCAAGAGGGGTGGAACCCCTGGTGGTGGTGGTGCTGCGGACAGATATTTTACCCCACAATGTGGGAAGTGCAAGAAATACCACAGAGGTGTATGTGGTGCTGGTCCGTTGGCTTGTTTTAAGTGTGGTCAGAATGGCCACTTTGCTAGAAATTGTCAATCTTCTTCGGGGCAGGCTGCGAATCTGCAGGCCTTGCCGACCGCGACAACTACTGCTACTCCTACTGCTGTTGTTCCTACTGTTGGGCGGGTATATACCACAAATGCTCAACATACTGAAAAGGCTCCGAATTTGGTAAAAGGTATAATTTTCCTCTCTAATGTCGATTTATCTGTGTTATTTGACTCGGGAGCAACGCATTCTTTTGTGGCGGACTATGTGGCTAAGGCGTTGGACTTAAAGGTAACACGAATGGTTCCTCCGATGCGTATTACTACCGCTATAGGAGAGGTTAGTGAATCGTCTTGGATTTGCGAAGATGTGAAATTCACCTATTTAGGCAGGGGTTACACCATTGATTTAATTATCTTACCCCTGGCCTCTGTCAATTTGATATTGGGGATGGATTGGTTGTCTCGGAACTGCGCAATGATTGATTGCTGCGGAAAGAGGTTGTTGCTATCTCACGAGAGGTCGTCTGTTTGTCCGTCTTTGTATTTGTCTGTTAGTCAAACTGTGAAAGCCTTGAAGGCTGGAGATCTGGGTTATGTCCTTTTGGGCGGATTGGTGGGTGACAAAAAGGAGGAGATTTCTTCTATTCCGGTTGTTAATGAGTTTGAGGATGTATTCCCTGATGAGATACCGGAATTTCCGCCTGAGAGAGAGATTGAATTCTCGATTGACCTATTGCCTGGTGTGGGGCCGATCTCCTTGGCTCCATACCGGATGTCGCCACTTGAGTTGGCCGAGTTGAAGCAACACATTGAAGAATTATCTGAAAAGAATTTTATCAGGCCGAGTGTGTCTCCGTGGGGAGCACCGGTGATATTTATGAAGAAAAAGGATGGTAGCATGAGATTGTGCACTGACTACCGTCAGTTGAATAAAGTGACTATTAAGAACCGGTACCCATTGCCGCGCATTGATGATTTATTAGATCAGTTGAGGGATGCCTGTGTATTTTCGAAGATTGATCTCCGGTCCGGATATCACCAGATTCGGATTAAACCGGAGGATGTACCTAAAACTGCTTTCCGATCCAGATATGGACATTTTGAATATCAAGTGATTCCTTTTGGGCTTACTAATGCCCCTGCGGTGTTCATGGATTATATGAATCGCATCTTTAAACCGTATTTGGACCAGTTTGTAATTGTATTTATTGATGACATCTTGATCTATTCTAAGAGTAAGGAGGAGCACATCGACCATTTGAGGACTGTATTGCAGGTGCTGAAGGATAAGAAACTATATGCTAAACCGTCTAAGTGCGAATTCTGGTTATCTGAGGTGCAATTTTTGGGTCATGTTATTTTTGCAAGTGGTGTTGCAGTGGATCCAAGCAAGATTGAAGCGGTAAGCGACTGGGAACGACCTAAGACTGTGACTGAGATTAGAAGTTTTCTGGGGCTTGCTGGTTATTATCGCCGGTTTATACAGGGATTTTCTGCAATTGTTCTACCGTTGACCCGATTGACACGAAAGGATACTCCTTTTGTGTGGACCCAGGAATGTGAGGACTGTTTTCTGTTACTCAAAGAGAAGTTGACCACTGCTCCGGTGTTAACTCTACCTGATCCGGAGGGTGAGTTTGTTCTATATTGTGATGCTTCTAAGAAAGTTTTAGGGAGCGTACTGATGCAGGAAGGAAAAGTGATTGCTTATGCGTCCAGACAGTTAAGGCCGCATGAAGAGAATTATCCGACGCATGACTTGGAACTGGCTGCTATTGTGTTTGCCTTGAAAATCTGGAGGCACTTTCTGTGTGGGATGAAATTTGCTGTGTTCAGTGATCATAAAAGCTTGAAATATTTGTTTGATCAGAAGGAGCTGAATATGAGGCAGCGTAGATGGGTTGAATTCTTGAAAGACTATGACTTTGAGCTGAAATATCACCCGCGAAAGGCTAATGTTGTGGCAGATGCGTTGAGTAGGAAGTCTGTCAATTTATCTCATATGATGATGTGGGACAATGAAGTAATTGAGCAATTTCGGGACATGAAAATAACGGATTTCTTTGCAGGGAGAATGTGTGATATGGAGTTGACTCGGATTGAGAACGAGTTGCACGAGAAGATTAAAGAGACACAAATTCGGAATGAAAGTATTAAATATTTGAAAGGCCAGAGTGGCATATCTGTTAATGAACAGGGATTATTGTTATATCAGGGCTGGAATGTTGTGCCCAAGGAACTTGCATAGGAAGTTATGACGGAGGCCCATAAGGGTCAATATGCTATCCACCCAGGTGCCACAAGAATGTACCAAGATTTGAAAGTTAAGTTCTGGTGGCCTGGGATGAAAAGGGATGTTGCCGAGTACGTATCTAAGTGCTTGGTTTGTCAAAAAGTAAAAATAGAGCATCAGAAACCTGCTGGATTACTTCAGCCGCTGGATATACCAAAATGGAAATGGGAGAGTATTTCGATGGATTTTGTTGTTGGATTGCCGCGAACTCAAGCTGGATACGATTCAATTTGGGTTATTGTGGACCGACTTACGAAGTCTACACATTTTCTACCAGTACGAGTGGATTTTACCACAGAGAAGCTGGCTACGTTGTATGTAAAGGAGATTGTTAGACTACATGGGATACCGATTAGCATTGTTAGCGATCGGGACCCGAAGTTTACTTCACGTTTTTGGGGAGCTTTGCAGCAGGCTTTTGGCACTCAGCTTCGACTGAGCACTGCGTATCACCCGCAGACTGATGGTCAGACTGAGAGGACCATACAGACACTTGAGGATATGCTGAGAGCTTGCACATTGGAACAGGATACTGCCTGGGATAGGTACTTACCATTGGTGGAGTTTTCTTATAATAACAGTTTTCACTCCAGTCTGGGTATGGCACCGTATGAGGTACTGTATGGGAGGAGGTGTCGTACGCCCACTTGTTGGAGTGAGGTAGGCGATAAAGAAAGATTTGGTCTGGATTTTGTGCAGGAAACAACAGTGCAAATTGAAATGATCAGAGAAAAATTGAAGCAGGCACAGAATCGGCAGAAAAGCTACTATGACAATAAGCATAGACCGTTAGAATTTGAGGAAGGTGACCATGTTTTTGTGCGATTATCTCTGGTCACGGGTGTTGGCCGTGCGCTGGGTGTGAGGAAGCTGAGTCCACGGTTCATTGGACCGTATCAAATCATGAAAAGAGTTGGATTGGTGGCCTATCAGCTTGCCTTACCCCCTCAATTGTCCAATTTACATGATGTGTTTCATGTGTCGCAGTTGCGACGTTATGTTCCGGATGAATCACATGTGGTGATACCGGATAATATTGAAATCAGGGAGAACTTGAAGACTCCCGTCGGTCCTATTGCAATATTGGACCATAGTGAAAAGAGGCTGAGAAGTAAAGTTATTCCCATGCTGAAGATTCAGTGGGAAGGCCGCACACCTGAGGAGGCTACTTGGGAGCGGGAGGACGAGATTCTCCGGCTGTATCCTGAGTTAGCGGTCAGGTATGATTCAATTTTGCGGACAAAATTTCTAAAAGGAGGGGTGAATATAACACCTCATATATTCAAATGTGTATTTTATATTATAATGTGAAATGAAAATTGATGGATTAGTGAAAATCCGAGAATTATGGCCAAAATGGGCAAAAAGGGCAAAATGGTAAATGACCAGCCATGTATTCTGAGGCATAAAAATTGAGTTAGAGATTTCATATGACAAAAATAATGCTGGAAATGGAATCAGGGCGGAAAATTGAGTGAGTAGGCTAATTTGAGAAAAAGTGATGAATAGTGACTTTTTAAGTGTAAAATACTGTGGTATGAGTGTACCGATAAGTGTGAAATTTTTATCAATATTTTTAGGAAATAAAAATATGTCATGGACTAGAAAAATATGTAGATTAAGAATTTATGATCAGAAATTTTATGGGGATTAAAGTTAGATCGCGTGTGGGACCCGCGGGACCAAAATCCACTTGGTCTCACACCTTCCCCACGCCCTCTCTCCCCTTTTTCTTTTTTCCCGTAGCTTTCCCTTCCCCATTTCACAAACCCACCATTTATCTTCTTCTTCACCTTGGGAGCTATTCTCCACCAAATCTCTTGATTTTGGTGTTGAAATTTATTGTAAACAACCTTCTAAAGCCATTGGTGATACTCCCAAGCCTTGAAATCACCTCCTTTGTGCGTGTTGGAGCTGGGACAGATTCGAACCATTGAGGTTCTTGGTGTTTTTGAAGGGTTTTTGATCTTCCTTTGCTTGGTGGAACCTTGGTGGAGTGTCTACCATAGATTGTGAGTATATTTGTGGTATCTTTGTGGTTGATTTTGTAGATATAAAAATTTATGCACTAAGTCTTTAATCTTAGATGTGTGATGATAGAGAGCCCAAATGGAAAAATGCTATTAGATGAAAATGCCTTAGAATGATGCTTGTAAGCTAGAAATGCTATGATAAATTTTGGTGAAAAAGTTAGGTTTTTAACTTAGGAAAATTTGTGGAAATTTAATGAAATTTGAGGTTTGGTGTAATTTGGAATTGTTGATCATTGTAGGGTGCCTCACACGGACGTGATTGTGAAGGATTGATTTGGAGCTTACGTGTGGAACGGTATTGTTTGTGTTGAGGTAAACCCTTGGAACTGGGGTTTAATCCCTTGTGTGCTCCACCACACCTAGTGGAAGGTTGTGGTTGGATTTTGTGTTTATGGCATTGTGTGATTATGTGCTTGTATGCCATATTGCTTGAATTGTGTGAAAATTGTTTGGTCACTGGCCAGTTGACGTGTGTTGGTTTGGACATCCGCTGGATAATTCCGTTGGGAATGCCAGTTGGGTTTTGCCGTGGGGTCGACTCTGGGAGCGACACCAGGATGATTCAAACGTGGGACTTCCGCTGGATAGGGCTCATGAGGAGTTCCAGTTGGGTTTTGCCATGGAGTCTTCTCAACAATGGGAGAGGCGCCAGGAATGTCTCGGGAGTTATATGATGGAGTCCTTGAGCGTAAATCCAATTGTGGATGTTCTCGGTTTGTCTCCAGTTGTTGGTGATATTGTATGTCATGCATATTATATGATGTTATATTTGCACATTGAGTGAGCCATGGAGTGGAGAAAGCCTCTAGCTCCATTGGTTTACTGAGATATATGTGTATATCTCACCCCGTGTTTGGGGGACCACATTTCAGGGCATTATGAGCCGGGAGGAGCTTCGGGTAAGAAGCCCGCTTAGTGGACAGCGGATTGCATGTGGTGCAGTGAGCTTGCATGACATTTTGGAGGAGACTTGGAGTGCACATAGCATGCCATTTAGTATTTTGATACTTAGGTCATGAACATATTGCATGATGTTATTTCCATGCTTTTGTAGTGTTCATGATTATGCTCTAAGTCTTGTTTATTGCCTATGATTCATGCCATGGATAAATTGTATATTTTGAGTGAGCATGGGACTTGTCCATTGCCACATTTCTTGTATTTGAAGCCTTGGCATATTATGTTGTAAATGGTCCATCTTTGTTGTAAAATGGCCATGATCTTTAAGACTTTGTAAATGATGCATTATTGAATGAAAATGCATGATGGAAGGGCCTAGAGCCTACATTAGGGTATGTGTAAGTGTTGTGTGGAGTATTAAGGTGTTAGGGATGGATAACACAACTCTTTTTGGACTGAAAATGCTGTAATCTGTCATTTTTACTGCATAGTAATCGATTACCCAAGCATGGTAATCGATTACCATGCAAAGGGGACGAAATAAATGCTATTGTCTGCCTGGTAATCGATTACCAGAGGCTTGGTAATCGATTACCAAGTGGAGTAATCGATTACCCAAGCTTAGTAATCGATTACCAGAGAACAGGGGATGAAAAATTAGCTACTGTCTCATTTTTGACTGGTGGTAATCGATTACCACCCACTGGTAATCGATTACCACAGTGTAAATTTTGAAAATTCAGGTTTTTCTAGACTAAAAGAAAGGGGCTTAACTTGGTGTGTAGAACTCCAAATTGTGCGCGGTTTGAAACCACGTGTAGCTAATGTAAAGGACTAGAACATGGTAAGATGCGAAAGTAATTTGATGAGTTTAAATGAGTTGAATAAAAAGAGAGATTAGTGATGTTAGTAAACTGAATGATTTCGCGAATTGCATTTACGATTATAGTGTTGTTTTAATTGATTACGGAAAAGGTTATTGGTTACTAAAAGGAATGTGTTAAAAGAAAAAAGTTGCCCGTAATTTAATTAACTCAATTACTGTGATTGTAACTGCGCTTAATATCATAATCAATGTTAACAATACCGGTACGTAACGGGCTGTTACATTCAACATATCATGTGTAAACCACATCACTTACCTCAATCCACTTGATCCAGGACCAAGGGCAATCCACTGTTTCACTGTTCCAAGTCTATATCCACGTACGGCAACCTGTACAACCATGCACAGTCGTCAGTTTCAGTCACAATACGTCAAAATGCGAAAACGTCAAATTCCTCTTCTCTCCTCTAAGGTTCGGCCATCACAGGGTTATTTTAGGTTTTATTTTTCTAAATTTTATTTCTCATTTTATTTCACTTACTTAGGTTACCCAAAGGTTAGTTCAATCGCCGTTTTACGGTTTTACGACTTTTTCGCAACGTTTTGCGAATTATTACACTTTAGGCACATTTTGCCACTTTCAACACTTATCATTTTTACATTGATTCTTCCACATGCCAATCACCACACAACCCATCTAATAACTTTTCCATCACACAACACAACACCAAAGTGTTCTAAAACATCAATTTGCTCAATTGTACATAAATGGCCTAATATTGGTTAGTCCAAACCAAGGATTTCTACTCAATTCCTATGGCCCACAACTCACATAATCACTTCCTAACATCATATAATCACACTACAATTCACTATACCACACATTAACACAAAACTCAAAAATTCCATTTCATGCACCAATTTTTCCTAAGTTAAAAATCCATTTTTTTTCGCTTAAAATTTTCATTGCATTTCTAGCATTAATACATCATTCTAAGACATTATCATCTAATAGACATTTTCCATTTGAGCTCTCTAACACCACATATCACAAAATCCCTCTTTAGGGTCAATTATCACAACTCAAAATTTAACCAATGAAATGTTGAAATAACTCACCCAATTGTACGGTATATGGCTCCACCTAAGTATACTCCACCATTAGAGCATTTAAAAGCTCCAAGAACACAATTTTCACCAAGATTTCGAATCTGATTTTTGCCCAGATCTCTCCAAATACGCGGTTTCAAGGCTAAAGAGTGGTACCAATGTGTTTAGAAGATGTTTTCCATCAAGATTCAACACAAACTTTGTTGAATTTGGTTGAGTATAGCTTGGTTTATGGAAAGGAAGAAAATTGCACAAAGATGAAGAAGAAAGGGGCTGGATGCTGTGGGGAAAAGGGAAAACAACGTGAATGAAGAAGGTGAATAGTGCTTAAGAAATGTTTATTTGACTTAAAGTGGGTACCGGATCCCACGTGATTTAAAACTCACCCGAATTTCCCTCCGATCATCACTAAAATTCACAATTTAAAAACCTAATGAGAAATTATAATTTTTCATCTTGACAAAATCCTTTAATTTTACTCCCTCAGATAAATTTGGAACTTTCTGGTTGTTCCGAAAAACACTGCTTTAAGGTACCGCGCGCTCCGTTGACAAACTTCCACAAATTGACTTAAATCCCTCAAATATTATCAGAAATCATATTTCCTATTTCTATGGACCATTTAAAATCAATATTTGAAACCTAGAGCTCAAAATTCCACTGGCACGTTTTACGGTACAATCTGACTGAGGTATTTTTACCAGCGAAAAACACTATTCACTGATTTTTCTGAAACATGCCTATCCACACAATTTTTCGTTCTGAATCCATTTCCAGGCTTATTTTTATCATCTGAGACCTCCTGCTCAATTTTTTACCTTCCTAGGGTTGCGTGTTGGCTAATTACCGTTTTGCCCTTTCTTTGTATTTTGGCCTAATCTTTGGGATTTTCACTAATCCTTCACTTAATTACTCATTTAACACTTTAATTACTTAATTTAGAATTGAGAGGTGTTATATGGGAGAAAGTGGGGAGAAAGAAAGGGAGAAAAAGGGTTTATTTTATTTCGCAAATACGGACTATTGGATTAGATTGTAATCGAACGATAATGACAAGGGTAGGCAAAGGTAGGCAAAATAACATATCACATCGGTGTAAGAATAATAAATCTTACACCAAATCTTAACTGTTGATTCCGTGAATCTAACTATTGAGATTTATTATATCACATTAATTAAATAATTATTAATTTCTAATAAATGATAACCATTAGAGACACGGAAATCAACCCGTTCAAATTTGATTTAAAACATATTATTATTACACCAATGTAAATTGATCATAAATATATATATATATATATATATATATATAAATATGGGTCAGGATCATTTTACAACGGTATAAGTTACACTCTTAATCTTATCCGTTGATCCGACTTATATCTAAGGGTTATAATTTTTTAGTAATCTGAGTCATTGGATATAAGTAGATCAATGGTCAAGAACGAGTGTAAGACTTCTAACTCTTACACCTGTGTAAGAATATCCTGCAACTATATATATATATATATATATATATATGACTTTAGTGGGCAAAAAAATTAAAATAATGCATTTAAATCAAATAATTACGCATCTAATGCTCTTTTTGAAATAATTACGGATCTACTGCACAATGTGACGCCTCAATTGAGACGTCTCACCTTAAGGAGAAGACGCCCAAATGGGGCGTCTCTCATGAGGTGGTGACACGTGTCACTTTTTTTCAAAAAAATAAATTAATTAATTATAAAACTTCTGAAAGTCATAACTTTTAACTCGAGTATCTAAATCAGATAATTCTTTTTTTGATTGCACATAACTTTTTGAGATTTACGCAATGACATCTCATTTGATATATTTTATTTCTCACAAACATAATTTAAATTTAAATCAGGTAATCCTTCTTCCTTAGAGATTTAGAATACTTATTTAATTATTTCCTTTATTAATATAGATTTTTCAAATTGATTTTTGAGTTTAAATCACAAATCAAATCTTTATTTTTTTTCCTTATTAATAATAATCATTACTTTTAATTTAAATCACAAACCAAATTTTTTTGATAATAAAAATAAAATTTTATTTTTTTAATTTAAATCACAAATCAAATCTTGATTTTTTTTTTTTTGTATTAAAACACAAACGCAGAACTCAGAGGCTTCTGAGTTTAAAAATGTGACACGTGTCAACACGTGTCAAAACCTGACACGTTACCAACACGTCTAAATTTAGGTAATTTTATTTTTGAAAAGCATTCATAAGTCATCATTAATTTCAGACCACGAATAATAACCCAAAAGCTTATATTAAATCACAAATCCAAATTTTATTTATTTTTTTGTATTAAATCACATATCCAGAACTCAGAGGCTTCTGGGTTTAACCGCTCTTATAATACCATTCTTGCAAATTTAAATTATGTTTGTGAGAGATAAAAATATATCAAATGGGGTGTCATTACGTAGATCTTGAAAATTTATGTGAAATCAAAAAAAGAATTACCTGATTTGGATACTTGAGTTAAAAGTTATCGCCTTCAGAAGTTTTATGGTTAAATTAATATATTTTTTTTGAAAAAAAAATGACACGTGTCACTACCTCATGAGAGACGCATCATTTGGGCGTCTTCCCCTTAGGGTGAAGTGAGACGCCTCAGTTGAGGCGTCACATGTGACGCCCAAAAGGGACGTCACATTGTGCAGTAGATCCGTAATTATTTCAAAAACAGCATTAGATGCATAATTATTTGATTTAAATACAATAATTAATTATTATTTTTTGCCTATTTAGCAAGCTCCAGAGTTGTTGGGACTAGTTTTGCCACTACAGACTTCCGTTTAAATGACCACTTTGTGGCTTCGTGGATACTTCAGAAGGGCCCAGTGTAGCATTATGAGAAAAGGCTGGGTTCAGCTCCTTTTTATTTGGGCTATTTCACCTTCTATTTGAACCCAAAGAAAAACGAAAAGCGTAACAATTGGTCAAAAAAATTAAAATATTCGCCGTTGCCGGGGATCGAACCCGGGTCACCCGCGTGACAGGCGGGAATACTCACCACTATACTACAACGACTTGTTTGTTTTGATGCTGTATTAGTTCATATTGATAATTTGTTTCTTTCATTAAAAACTACTCAGGTAGACAAGTGAACCGCCAGTTCAGAAGCCAAGCTGCTGCGAGTTATTCCCACAATAAAATAGATTTTTATTACAAAAAAGTAAAAAAAAACTACAATATAAATTTATAAATGAATGACTCATCATAAATACTTTATAGTAGGATTAAGTGGTTAATATTAAAGAGTTAGAAAGACGAGCATTTATCTTTTTTCGGCATAAACAGAAAAATGGACGAGTTTGACATGTACGTTACAACTAATTAGTTTTTACTTAGGTGTTAAATACCTGGGTAATTGTTCTTTTATGGACCAAATAATTTCGCATCTTTAAGCAAATTATATACGTAATTCTTTCCCTGACTGTTCTTGCTTGTAAATTGTACTGATTCGAGAAGAAAAAAAAAAGGCAGACCCAGTTCAAATACCCACAATACTCTATGCAGTCTTTCCCCTGCTTTTTGCAGAGAGACTAATTCGAACCCGCGACCTGACACACCACGACAAGCAAGCTTACCACTGAGGCAAGCCGGCCCTTCTGATTCGAGAAGAAAGAACAAAAAAAAAAAAAGTTAAAGAGTGCTTATTATGATAATGAGTGCGCCTTATACTCAAGCCCACTATTGAGAACTAACTAACATAACTGCATGAAATGAATATGATTGGGGATCCTCACTTCGAGGAGGGTATGAAGGTAACTAGCTAGAGGAAACAGGCTATGCTCTGCACTCTCGAGTCTGCATATACAATAACGTGCAAAGAGTTGATATAAATCCCAAAAGGAGAAGTTGCATCCAAATGACACTACTTCTTCTTTCTATTAAAATTTGCTTGCAGCACATGCTAACTACTTTGGCTTGCTAAAAGACACGGTTGCTAAATTCTCTTTTTTGCCTCATTAAATTAATCACGGTTCATTAAAACGACAATACAAAGGATTGCATGTTATCCTCCACTCAATGCGGCTTTTAATATTTTGGGGAACCAATAACTGCCAACTAAAACAAAACTGCCCCTTTACCCTAGAATGTGCTCATGAACAAAGAAAACTACCCAAGAATATTCCTCTCATTGTTTTACTAAATAAATTATTGAAGATGATGTATATAGTCATATGACAAAGTGTTAATTAACATGATAATCGTGTCCTGTGGAAAAATTCTAACCATACAAGAATGAATTAATAGTAATAAGATAAAAAAAATAAGGATGTGAAGTTATACAATCATCTCTATAACATAATCATATTAAATAATACATGAAAGGATCAAGATACTTTGTATGAGTAAAATGAACAAATCAAGATTGAAACTAGTTCATGTAAAGTAATCAATTCACCTAATAGCTCAAGTTGTTAAGTAATGAGTTTTCAATAATTTTATATTATGTTTCTAAAATAAACATAGCGACTAATGCATTTCGGTTGCTTGTTATAACACGAAAGGAATTTAAACCATAGCTCACAAGCCCTTCCTTTACTTATGACGAATGCTTCATTGTGACTCATGTGACCGTGAAAGGTTTCTGGACTTTGTATCCCGTTGTGTGTAAACGTTCAAAGTGATTGATTGAAACCTTCAATTAACGACGTGGGTGCATGTATTGTGGTTGGGACTTGGGAGAGGAAAGAAGTAATTTGTAGCCACAACCACGAATAAAACTTTGGTGTTACTGCTGCACCAAAGATTCAGTATATCTCACAAATAAAAATGTTACATGTAAATTAAAGTTATCTTTTCTTTGCCATAATTTTTCTCTAAAGTGTAATGTTTCTATTGGTAGGATGCAATGAATCTATGTTATAGTAGAACCAAAGATTTATTCCACAACCACAATATATAGCCAGGCTATTAATTAGGTAAAATTGTCCACGTACCAAACATTCATTAGTCCACCTTCACCATACTAATTTTTCCGATAATGTTTTTTGGAGGCAACTTTCACTGCCTTTTTCACCTTACATGTGCGTGTTCAAAATGACTTCGGCGCACTATTAGTTAGTCGTGTCCGGTAACTTTCGAATCCAATTTTTTGCACATTTTTTGATTTTCATTGATCCTTCGTCATTAAGGTAAAGCTACTCTTCCCAGAGGACCCCATTACTTTACCATAAAAAAAAAAAAAAAAAAGCTTTTCATATGATGAAACCCCCCACCACCATGCCACCTTAAAGTTTTGCATGGAATTGAATAGTAGGCTAGTAGAAAAACACCCATACGTACATCTCAAAGTCCCACTTTTGCTTTTTCTTTCCACAAGTTAATGCGCCCTTAGCTTTACAATATCTTTTGCTATGGTAGACCCACAAGTTGGCGTGTTTCCCCTCTTCCCCTTCTTTAAATACCAATCCCCTACGCTTCCGTTCTTCCCTTTTCCCCAACTCTCCTCCCTCCGGTTCATTATTTTGAAACTATCGGTTTTTTTTTGTTTCGGTTTTTTTTTTTTTGCTAATTGCTTCTGCAGCAATGTTCTTCGACGACAACGAAGCGGTCATGTTCTCAAGTCTTCTCGAAACCATGTTCCCACCAGGTGAAATAGAGGAGCTGTTTAACGAACCGGAAGACCCGGCCAGCCCGGGTTCCGGTTCACAAGGATCGAACCGGGCGGTTTACTCGACGCACGAGAGAAAGCTTAGGCGAATGAAGTCAAACCGGGAGTCAGCCAGGCGGTCCCGCTGGAGAAAGAAGAGGCATGTAGATAACCTCACGAACCAAGTGAACCGGTTCAGAACAGAAAACCAAGAACTGAAAAACCGGCTATACTTGACCATGCACCACCATTTCCTACTATCCGTGGAAAATGAACATCTACGATCCGAATCCATGACCCTTCTTTCCAAACTTTCGGATCTTTATCGGATTTTAGGCACCATGCTTTCACAATAGAAGCAAAAAGCATTATGAGTAGTCGTTTATATAAGGAATAAATTTAGTGCAAAGATTCACAGCAACTTTGGTTTATTTTATAATATGTGGGCAAAAAATTCATGAAAAAATTAAATGATATGATATTTTTTGTCCACATGTTATAAAATAAATGCAAGTTGCACTGAATCTTGAGCATCGTTACACTAAAGATTTATTCTTATATAAGTAAAGAGTAACAAAAAAACGAAAAAAGAAAAGGGAAATATGTGCATATATGGACATCATATTGTGTACGACGTCGTTTAGTTATTAGCTATATACAATAAAGCTCTGAATATCTCCCCTTTCCTTCACGTACTGAACTATAAGAACTGGCCATTTCGCCATGTTTATTCTTTTTAGTTTTTAGTATTAAGAGAGGAGAATGATGATTACATGCATGTGGTGGTTTCGAGAAGCCCCACGTTGTTGGGAGCAGAACGTAGAGATTTGATGAGTGTGTCTACTTTTTTTTTTTATGTTGTTGCCACTTTTGTGTTTTGGTAGCTTTTTGTAAATTGCAAGAGATTAGTGAGTGATGACGCTATAAAAGGAAGAAGAGCTGGCCAGCATTGGAACAATTATTTGAGTCTCGATTGGCATCTTCATATGGAATATATTGTTTGTGTCAATGTAGTGTTAATTCCATGTAAATACACGCTAGCTATTGGCCAAGCGAGGAATGCCATGTTGTTTCTTTCTTTTTGTGTCTTTTGGATAATGTTCAACTATATAAATTGACTAAGACCAGATGATGATGCGGTCGGAGATACTTGGTTGATGCCTTATGCCCTCTCTCAAAAGAAAGTAGAATAGAAACAAAACATTAAAAAAAAAACGATTAAAGAAGGGAATGAAACGTGTGATAAAAATAGCGATAGTGAGGTCATAGAGGACCCCACACATGTGAACAGCTCTGTAAATAATCGTATGTGATGGAATTACTTTGCTTTTTTTCTTTTTCAACATTAGGTACTAAAAAAATAGATTTCAAATTATTTTCAAGTAAAGTTTAACCATTAAATATATATTACACTATAAGTATATAAAAAGGGTTTTATAAGAGTTATCTTGTAGGAAAAATGATTGTGTTATGTTATAGAGATTCGTTTTGCGTGCGAAAGTTTTTTTTTTTTTGCTGCGGGCCCCACAAAATATTGTGTGTGTAGGAAAATTTTTGTGGTCATGTTAAATGATAGATGATAAACTCATAAAAATTATATGCAACCGTTAGATAATTAAATAGCCATTATCATATATGTTGTATAAGAAAGAGAAAAATGTTTATCCTGTTAAATGACATAACTTATATCATTTCACTCTCATAAAGATGTGAGATCCACGCCTTTATTTTTTTTGGTCCACTTTCTCTCCTCATTTATCTATCTCTTTCTCTCACTTAAAATGACACAACTTTACATCCTTAAAAATGACACACATTTTACCCTATAAGAAATGGTGGGAGGGTGTATACGGGGTTTTGTGATTTTATTTATACTTTTTTGTTGTCGATTTTTGCTATATTTTGATGAAAAAAATAACTAAGTGATGTTTCTGTTGCATAGGAATAAATCTTGCAATATTGTTTTTAATATAGATCTGGGTTTATTTCGCAACAACTAGTATCAAAGTTTAGTATTTCTTGTTTTTGTTCAAATGATAGAAAGTATGAGCTCGTGGTTCAAGGTGGAACACTTTGATGGCAACTTAGTGAAAATTTTGAAAAGCATTGGTTGTGGAGGGATGGGAAGGGTGGCTTGCGAGGGCTGTTCTGAATCCCAAACCAGTGAAAAAAGCACACAATGTTACAGACAGAATAATGGAGATTTTCTCGCAATCTCCAAAGGTAATTGCATTTCTTATCATTTGGATGAGTTGTTGTTTTTTGCTTGTTTTTGGTAAAATGAATCGTTTGAATTTATGTTGGCTTACACACGAGTATTATAGTCTCAATGAGGAGATATAGTACATATTTTCTTTGTGAAAGATAAATACCTTGTTTTGATCCTTTTATCTCAATTCCCAATAAGTATTTCAAGTCTCCTAAGTCTTTCATTTCGAATTCACTTGCTAGTTGCTTTTACATAAGTTTCATCTCATCTATGTCATCTCCTGTTAGGACCATGTCATATACATAGACAATCAATACAGTAACTTTTCCTTCCTTGTGTTTAATGAACAAGTTATGGTCAGCATTGCTTTGTTTATATCCGAATCTCCTCATTGCAAATGAAAGTCTCTCAAACCATGATCTAGGGGATTGTTTAAGTCCATATAAGGCTTTCTTCAATTTATAAATTTTATTCTCACTAAAAGAACTTTGTTTAACACCTGGTGGTATCTCTACATACACCTCCTCTTCGAGGTCTCCATTTAAGAATGCATTTTTCACATCAAATTGTCATAGTGGCCAACCTCTATTTGCATCTATGGACATAATTATTTGGATTGTATCGAGTTTAGCTACTGGTACAAAGGTTTCTTAGTAGTCTACTCCATACTTTTGCAAGTATCCTTTTGCCATCAACCTAGCCTTATACATGTCAATGCTTTCATTTGCCTTTAGCTTTACAGTAAACAGTCACCCACATCCAATGGTTCTTTTGCCATCTGGTAAGGGCATGAGTTCCCAAGTAGAGTTCTTTTGCAAGGCCTCAATTTCATCATTCATTCCCTTCTTCCAATTTGGATCCTCCAATGCATCCTGCACATTACTAGGGACAGATATATTGGACAATTGATCAACAACAAGAGCATATGACTCAAACAACCTGTGATTAGACACATAGTTACTAATAGGATATTTAGCTTTAGCATTGGGGTCAGGTTCATACAGTTCCTTTGGGACACCCTTATTGATCCTATGTAATCTTCTGAGAGTTATGTCACCAGAATCAATCATGGTTTCAATAGGAATATCAGGAAACAAAATGACACTTTCAGTGGGTAGATTATCATTGTGAAAGATGTTTTCTTCAAGAGGAGTTGGATTAGAAATTACCTATGTTGGGTTATGGTGGTCCTAGAGAGATCCCTTCGTTTCTGATGTTAAGCAATGTATTTTTGCTGTTACCAGAGATTTAAAGTGTAAGACTTTAATATTCTCCACACCTGTATGTGTTGCTTCAGTTCCTCCTCTATTCAAGGTGGCTAATTGGTCTTACTCTTCATAGTAACTCTCCCCATGAAGAGGAGACCCATAATCTCCCCCTGAATAATAAGGTTCAAATTTCCGAAAAGAGACATCTAGAATGATATGTACTTTTTGTTGTTGGGGGTCATAACACTGATATTCTTTCTAAACGTCAAAGTAACCAACAAACACACACCTTTTAGCACATAGATTTAGTTTGTTACGCAATACTTTGAGAATATAGACATAAATAGTGCAGCCAAACACACGAAGCTCAAGATTGGGAATGTGGGGAACTGAAAGTGGTGATTCAAACTTTTGTTGTGGAGTCACAAAGTTGATGACACTAGAAAGGGTACGATTAATCAGATAAGTAGCAGAGTGAACAACTTCACCCCAATAAAAGCGGGAAATATTCATGCCAAAGAGAGAAGCACGAACAAGCTCCATAAGTTGTCTATTCTTCCTTTCAGCCAAACTATTTTGTTGTGGTGTATAAGTACAAGAGGTTTGATGTCTAATCCCCTGGTGTTCAAGAACTGCATAAAAGATTTATCTGTATATTCAGTCCCATTATCAGACTGCAAAATTCAGATATGGCATTGAAATTGAGTGGCTGCCATTCGGTGAAAAGTTTGGAAGGTTATAAATACATCACTTTTCTTATGTAACAACATGACCTATGTCATTCAAGTATATTCATCTTGGATATAATTTTTTCAAATATACAAAAGAGAGATGTCCTAGTCTTTTATCCCAAAGCCAAATTGTTTCCCGAGCCTTATCTTCACTACTGGCATGATTGACCTCTCCCAATTTATTCTGTCTCTTTCCGATAACATCCAGATAATAAAGCTTGTCTCGCCTAACACCATAGCCAAGAGTCTTCCGGGTGGAAATGTCCTAGAACACACAAAATGAGGGCCAAAAGGTGACAACGCAGTTCAAGGTATTAGTAAGTTGTGCTACGAAAAGTAAGTTATATTTAAAGGAAGGGACAACCAAAACAGAAGTCAAATGAAAATGTTAAGACAGGATGGTAGATCTTTTATCAATGGCGGAAGAGGTACTACCATTAGCATTAGAAATAAATGATTGGGAAGAAGGGAAAAAAACAATGCAACTTACTATAATCCTTTATCATATGATCAGAAGCTCCAGTGTCAATTATACAAATATAATCTTTAGAACTTGCAGGGAAATAGGAGTTTTACCAACAGTCCCCGAGTAAGCAGCATTGGTAGTGGCTGTTGCCTGTTGGGGACTTTCATCAGAGGTAGTGGCCATTGCTTTGCTAGGGAGAATAGAATAATGAAAGAAAGGTGAAGATGATTTCAAAATTACACTTCAAGTATGGATACATGTGAGACTGATTTCGCGGTCCCTTTGCTGGATTAGAACAGAGGCTATGATACCATATTACAAATCAAAGAACTTTATAGAATATTAATTCATTCATATTTCTTCAACCTAGGTCATTATATACAAAGTATTAGAGTTACAAATCAGTCATATATCATACTACAAATCAGTCATAAATCAAAGAAGAAAATTATAAATAAACAAAAAATTAAAATTCCTAAAATCTCTCCGCATAATTCCTACAATCTCTCGTAGATGGCAAAAAACAAAATTATAGTAGAAGAGTGGGAGCCAAACTTCTACTAAAAATTCTGCGTATCAGTTTCCTTTACGTTGCACATGCATAAAGATGACCCAATCCTTCCAATGTATTCTCCGAATTTAATCCTCGAATCCACCGACGAATGAAGCTTACTATACAGCATGCCAACTTTTAAAATTAATACGACAAATACATGATGTTTGTCGTGAGTGGTGCGGGTGCAATTTCAGCTTAATTAACAAGTAAATTAAAGCTTTTCACCAAAAAAAACAAAAAAACAAGTAAATTAAAGCCACGAAAATAGTGTTCGGCATGAAGAGTACGAAAGTAACTATTTGTAAAACAACTTAAGGGGATGGCATATATATACTATAGGGTTTACATCTCTTATCTTACTGCACTCAAAACAAATTTGCACCAGAGACAATAAATATGTAAGGACCATTAATTTTATTTTTTTTATCTCCATTTCACTTTCTCTCTCTTGTTTATTATCTCTGATATAAATTTTTTTTGGAAATAGTAACAGTATAGGGACTAAAGATGAGTATTTTCTGCAACTGATATAGTTATACAGGGGAGAGTGACCAAAGTGCCACGTTTCGACAAAAAAATTACCAGATTGCCACGTCAACAGTAAATTTTTCCAAAATGCCACGCGGCATAATTCGCTACACAGTGTAGCGAATTAAGAGAGAGAATTTACACAGTGTGGCGAAATATTTTCAGAAAAAAAAACCACATGTCAAATTTTGACATATTGGCATAATTAGCGAATGAAAATTTGACACGTGGCATTTTTGGTTCTGACGTAGCATATATTTTGCCACAGTGTGTAGCGAATTTCGCATAATTCGCTACACTGTGTAGCGAATTATGCCGCGTGGCATTTTGGCAAAATTTACTGTTGGCGTGACAATCTGATAGATTTTTTGTCCAAACGTGACAAAATGGTCACGTATATAGGGGGTGTACTGTTAAGATTACACTAAATAAAAACAGTATCTCAAATCTGCATAATAGTAAAAATGCCGTAAAGATACCCAACCCACCCAAAAACACAAAGGCCATAAGAACGTGTCTTTCATATTATTGTTTCCTACTTAATTTTAATCATTGATCACTTTTTTTTTTTGGAAATAATCATTGATCACTAGATAAGTAAAGATGGATGAAATGCACGTTGAAGTCATTTAAAGTCTATATATCTTGCAAATGTAATACAATCTCTTTTGATGAATGGCTGCTTTTTATCCAAATGCAAGGAATGGATTTGAATTTCAGATTTGTAGCCCCCATGAAATCCTCAAAGAATCGTTCTCGAGAAAGCAAAAAAATAAAGCAAAAACGTAATAAAGGAGTTACTTGACACTACCCCAACATCATATAGCTAGTTTTTAACTCTTCTTTGATATAAATTTATATCTCTTATTTTTTAATTTATAACTTTTAATATAAATGTAACATTACATAAAAACTATTACTCACCAAAAAATTATAAATTTATAGAAAAGGACTTACACAACACACAACACTTCAATATACCGAAGTAGAACCTATAATTAAAAAAAGAATCATATAAAAGTAGGGGGTTACATTTGTCATTTAACATGACACAATAAACTTTCCTACATACACAATATGTTGTGGGATCCACATTTTTTAAAGAAAAAAAAATTTACACAATCATTTTTCCTACCACATAACTCTTATAAAACCGTAAAACTAATTCACCGATCGCCATAACTCGACCCATTAAGTGTTGTTCTCCGGTTGGTGCCTTTTTCTAGTTTATTGACCATAGTTTTTGTTCGTATAGTTGCCTTCAATCTCTTCCTATTCCTTCAGAAGCACGTTCTAAGAACTTACCAGAAATCTTTGTTGTTGGAACGTTTAAAGAAAGAGCTGTCATCTTTTGACCTAAAAACGCAGATTAGACACAATGACAATGATTTGAAGGAAAATTTAATCCTAGAAAATGGATAATCAATACAACATATCTGATTCTTTCCATGATTGTGCATTATTTTATTTGTGATGTAACATCCCTTTCTTTCTAATGGATTTATGGATAAGACAAGACTGTTTACTATCTGTTAGTGATTGTTTTGGATCTTGTCGATCTCTCATTCTCATATTTTGAAATCGCTCATGTATACTCTTGAAAGTAAAACTGCAGCATGTAAATGGAAAAACAAAAATCCAGTGTGGTAGATAAATCATCATGCAATAATCATTGTTCGTATGACCATTCTATAAAAATTCAACTTAATTAATAAAATTAAAAACTCCAACCTCACATTCTATTAAACAAGACAATTAGATAATTTCCAATCAAATGTATAACTAAATTTAGAAATTACTGAATAAATAACTTGAGTTTTTCAAACAGAAAAATCATAAAACTCAAAGCCATTTATCTGTCACTATGCTCATGTCAATTATTCCAAAATCAATCATCTCGCATTGCATAAAAATTAATAAATCTTTTGTACTATTTCAACTCAAAAGATTAAATTATTGAGTGTGACTATATTAATAATTTTATATTTTTCTAACACGTCCTTCACATCAGAGCCCATCGGGCTTGAAGGATAAATAATGCATTAGACTCGGTCTACCTATGTTAAGAAATTCCATAATATTTAATTATTTTTAATAATAGAATGAGGCGGTGAGCCGATGAGTATCAAACTCATGACCACCTAGCCATGTTGGCTCTATACCATATAAAGAACCCTTCAACCAAAATGTTAAATTTGTTAGGTGAGACTATATATTAATAATTGGGAATAACATTTGTCATTTTAAAGAATATAAGTTTGTATCCTTTTAGATCCTGACCGTTGATTTCCGTATATCAACGGTTATAATTTATTGGATCAAAATTATTAATTAATTAATTAATAATAAATTTGGCCCATTAAATTTGACCCAATAGATTATAACCGTTGATGGATGGAAATCAACGGTTAAGATCTAAAATGATATAAGCTTATATCCTTTAAAAGTATATATGTTTTTCTCTTAATAATTTTATACTTCTCCAGCGTCCTCATTTTAGATCACACCTCACAAGACTTCCAGTTAGATTTTTATTTTAATCCTAAAAGTTAACCTAAGTATAAATTATATTAAATGTTTTTATATCATATTTCTTTAACAGTACATAACAATTTTAACAGAGAGGGAGAGACCAATTAGTGGTAAAGATTAAAGTTACACGAGTTACGTAAACATGTCTAGTCGCATTAGCGGGCCCATCTAGCCCGTCAAATGTTACAATTTAACAGGCCGATCCTTATTAAGGCCCATATTAATCCATTGGGCCGAGGCCAAAGAGGGTATTTCCGTCAATAGAGAAAAATTCAAATCTTGTAAACAAAAAAGGGTTGTAGCAGATCCCGCTCTTGTTCGCAATCAGAAGAAAAATGGAGAAGATTTGCGTCGCTGTTCGACTTCGGCCTCCGGTTTCCCAAGATTCCTTCAGTGGAAGCTTCTGGAAGGTTGAAGAGAACCGCATCTCTCTTCACAGGATCCATGGCACTCCACTCTCTGGCTCTTCTTACGCTTTCGGTAATATTATCCATTTCATGTGTCATGCTTCTGATTTTCGCAAATTCCTCTCTGGTAATAATATTCACCATATGTTTTCACACATTTTCAGATCATATATTCGACGAAAGTAGCACAAATGCTAGTGTCTACGAGCTCCTCACCAAGGATATCATTCTTGCCGCGCTCGATGGCTTCAACGGTATCGAATTTCAAATTTCATTATTTTTCTTGCATATACTATTAATTTTGTAATAATTAGTTAAAATTCAGTAACACCTAGCTTAGCTCAAGTGTTAATTAAACTATTACTTCATAATCATATGTTATTAAACGCGCCGTGTCACTTGGACTTGGATGTAAATGTTGATTATTGAGATTATATTATATGGTTAGGAACTGCATTTGCTTATGGACAGACAAGTAGTGGCAAGACCTTCACCATGAATGGTTCTGAGACTGATCCAGGAGTGATTCCTCAAGCAATCAAAGATGTGTTTGCGAGAATTGAGACGGTAGGTTTTGATATCCGCGTTTGCTATACGAGTTGTTTTTTTGAGTCCTGTGTGCCTGTTCTTGCAATGCTGATGATGTTTGGTTCCACCAATTTGGTGTTCTCAGATGTCTGATCGAGAGTTTCTAATACGAGTTTCCTACATGGAGATCTATAATGAAGAAATTAATGATCTTCTTGTTGTTGAAAATCAGAAGTTGCAAATTCATGAGAGTTTGGAGGTTGGCTATGTGCTACTAAAAAAAATTTTGTTATTTTTTTTTATGGTTAATGTAGTTTTATACAATACATGTATAGATGTGCTGATTTTTATTTTTGTTAATTTTTTTTTTGTAATTTCCAGCGTGGAGTATTTGTTGCAGGTCT
This sequence comes from Gastrolobium villosum, assembly GCA_032173675.1. Classification (NCBI taxonomy): domain Eukaryota; kingdom Viridiplantae; phylum Streptophyta; class Magnoliopsida; order Fabales; family Fabaceae; genus Gastrolobium; species Gastrolobium villosum. Next base: position 37,066 of record JAVKPL010001100.1, read on the forward strand.
CCGAGAGGAAATTGTTAATAATGCCGAACAAGTTCTAAATCTCATTAAAGCAGGGGAAGGTTTGCTTTGTAGTTTCTACATTTTTATAATTTTCTTTCAAGTTTGAACATGCATGCTATATTTAAGTTGGAAAACATTGTTCTTTGATGTTATTACAGTTAACAGGCATTTTGGTGAGACAAATATGAATGTAAGGAGTAGTAGGTCGCATACAATATTTAGAATGGTATCCCTTAATCCCTTAAACTTATTTATTTTTAATTGCAATACATATGTTTTACAGAATGCCTTTCCTTATAAAAGTGCTCCTAAATCATATGCCTTTTAATCAAATTCGCAGGTGATTGAAAGCAAAGGGAAGGATTCCAATTCTTCAAATGATTATTCAATTAGTGATGTTGTTCGAGTTTCAGTTTTGGTTTGTATTTTCATTTTTTTTGTCACCTTCCTTATAAGCATTTCTTACAAGTTGCATACTTATTGTTGAGTTTGTGGAATTAGAATTTAGTAGATTTAGCTGGCTCTGAAAGGATTGCTAAGACTGGAGCAGACGGAGTTCGTTTAAAAGAAGGAAAATATATCAACAAGAGCCTGATGGTTTTGGGAAATGTTATTAACAAACTAAGTGAGGGTTCGAAGCAAAGGTATATTTTTTCCACTGCCTTCTGTATAGTATTTTAATGGCTTTAGAAGAGAATAATGTTCAACCTTTTTTGGTTTTATGGCAGGGGGCATATCCCGTATCGTGATAGTAAATTAACTCGTATACTCCAACCTGCTCTTGGTGGTAATGCCAAAACGTCCATTATTTGCACCATAGCACCAGAAGAGGTTGAGGCTGTGGTTTTGGTTTTGTGTTACTCTTTTCATCTTTGGTGATTAATATATGATTTTAATTGCAACATTCGTCAATCCGTTTAGATTCACATTGAAGAAACAAAGGGAACTCTTCAGTTTGCTAGTAGAGCCAAACGCATAACGAATTGTGCTCAAGTGAACGAGGTCCGTGTATTTTATGCGCATCAAATTTACTGTTTTGTTACCCAATTTAATTTTGTTTTATTGCCTTATATGTTTCATATTGCTTAATTGTATTTTCCCATGATTTTCACTACGTTCTACGCCATCGTTACTTGGTGTAGGTTTCATGGGTGCTTGTGTTGCCACGTTTAGGTTCTTCGAATTGTGAAATGTTTACACTTTGCCGTAACCTGTCATTTTCCACCATGCAGATCTTACTGAGCATGCATATTAGTTTTTAAGCAATTTTCACAAATATATGCAGTCCTTGCCTAGTGTCAGATGATTCAATTGAATGGATATTCTATGTAACTAGCTATTGGAGGAGATAATATCGGACCTTGAATGTTGAGAATCATCTTAAGAGGCTTACTCAGGCCAAATGGCATTTAATGAAAAACGAGAAAATAGCATATATTTTACTAGTTTTTGTCAAGAAATAGTTGACATAGGTTTTCAAATACTGAACCTTCAATTTTTTCCCAGCTATATGCGTATATGGCTTGCCTCCATTTGCATGTTGGTACTTCATTTCCAGCACATTTTTGGCTAAAGCTCTTTCTTGACGGTGGGAATTTTACAGATTTTAACGGATGAAGCCTTGTTAAAGCGGCAACAGTTAGAGATAGAGGAGCTACGTAAGAAACTTCAGGTAATCTTCTTCTGATGAAAATATTAACATTCAAGTCAGAGAATCTTACATAATTTAAGTTTTTATTTAGGGATCCCATGCTGAGGTGCTCGAGCAAGAGATTCTTAAACTCAGGAACGATATGCTCAAGGCAGGTTTTACCTTTCAAGTTTGTCTGCACTCTGCAGAGCTAGCCATGCGAAAAACATTAAGTGAACTGTATTTTATCTTTTTGTATTAATTATCTGTTCATATTCCATTGTATAGTATGAAATGGAGCGTGGTAAGCTTGAAATGGAGCTACAAGAGGAGAGGAAATCACGTGATCAATGGATTAGGGAGCAACAGATGAAAATTGAAAACTCCAGCACTAAATCTTTCTCAGACTGTGGGACAAACGGCAGTCAGGTACACCTCATAAAGGAATGAAATAATATTGCCAGAATTTAGTAAAAGAAATATGGCCAGAAAGAACCTTTTAAATATGCTAATAAGTTCTCATATGGCCGTTAGCCTGTACTAGGAAAGTTATTCTTTTTTCTGCTCTATTTAGATCCTTATGTTATTTTGGATTTGCATGACCATTTTTGTTCCCGTGGAACAATTCAGAGAATTCCTTTTTGTGCTGCTTTATAGTCAACTTGATTTTCTTTGCCTCTCTTTTCTTCCTGATACTTTTTCTCCATTTTGTTGTTCCAAATGTACTATTAGGGACCGGGATCTTTGAGGCACAGATTTACGGAAGAGGACAATGACATTAATAGTACATCTCACGGAGATGCTTTTAAATCTCCCTGTTTAAAGACAGCTCCGAATTCTTTTGTTGCCAAGCGATCAAAGAATTCAACATTGCCAGAGTATAGCCCTCTTCCAGATTCTTTCTGCAATGTGGCTGATGAAGACATGTGGTTGAAAATGAATAATGGTTATGTTGCAGACCTTGAATCACTTCAAATTACTCCCACTCGAAAAGTTCACTCATTCCCAGCAAGTGATACAACTCCTGTGAGTTCTTATTTAATTTTTTTACTAAAGAACTTTTCGTTTATGTCTTGCTCTTGCATTTTCTTTTCTTTTGTATCAATCTGAATCTCCACCAAAAGGAACAAAGTGAAAAGAAAAGGAAGAGTGGCTATATGTACGGGTTGTCCTCCATAACGGAAGATATAAGATATAGAAGAGAGATCCGTGTCTAGTCATACTTGGTGGAGATTATTTTTTTCTTCATTTGGTTAATGAATTTTACAACATTTCCTCTATTGTTGAGCTATTCTTGTTGGTTTTACTGTTTTCATCAAATGGTATTCAACAATTATAGGCTCATCTTACCATGATTATGTGTTAAAGGTTTTATGTAAAGTGGAATTTGTGCAAAACATAGTGGTTTAACAACAGTTTATGAACTACATTTCTAATCCATTGCTTTTAAGTAATACCCTAATAATATATTTTTTTTTTTTTGTTATTATTAAATATATATGCCCTTTTTTGTAGTTGTTTTCATTTGGCTTTTGTTTTTCAGGGTTGCATAAGTGAATTTGAAAAGTATGAACGAGAGATTCAAGATTTGAGGAGACAATTAGAACTTGCAAATGAAAAGATAAATGAACTCGAGGTCAGTATCTGATATACTATCACTCTCTTCGATGAAAATGAAATTTAACATGTATAAAACTGTGATTAAGCTAGAAGATCATTCAAACAAAATTGTTTGACTTGATCTTTGAATAAAAAGTGATACTTCTTCCAGCATTAAATTATTAATTATAATTATGATAATGGGACCGGAAGGTTGTTCCTTCATTCCTTGTGACCGGAAATGTCACAGGTTCGTATGAAAAACAGTCTTTTTACAAAAAAGTAAAGATATGGTTGAATATAATCGACCCTCACCACTACTTAGCAAATTGGAAGTCTTGTGTCTCGGGTTTGGCCTTTGCCCTTTATGATGATGGGAACCCTCCTCTAGAATATTTCCAATTTGGTTTCTCAATATTTGAATCCATTAGGTGCTGCTGATATAGGGATATAAAGCATCGTTTCTGTACAGTTGAACATCCATAAAATACTATCTTGATGGACTTGATGTTATATACAACTGGCCTTTGCCTTTTGAGCTCCTTTTTGTAAACCGTTCTGTGTGTTGTGCATGGCTGTGTTGATGCATATGAAACCAGAGAAAGCAGTCAGAGGAAGTACAATCGAGCAAGCAATTAATGGGCGAGACACCTGAACATCAACAAGAAACACGATTGATTCAAGAATTGCCTCTGAGGTTATCTAAATCTGTGGAAAACTTCAAAGACAGCTTTGAGGGGGTTTTGTCAGTAATGCAGGTCGAATTTGTGCACCATATCAGTTTCTTTCAACCTTTATTTGCCTTGTTCATTTCAAGAAACAGTAAATTAACATTTTCAAGTGTTCTAAACAGAGATTTGCATCGGGTGGCAAATTGTCGACTGCAAAGATGCTTTCAACCATGAGTGAAATTAGTGCACAGCTGTTTGCAACTTTGGAAGCTCACTTTACAGTGAATATGGATGGTGAAAGGTCTTCCTCGGGGAACTATGCTTTAATCCATGAACAACAAAAAGCGTTTCATGCGAGGATGAATAATATAATTACATCACTGGAGTTATCAGAAAGCTCAATAACAGGAGAGCAGGAGAAGAGTCCTTTGTGCAGCTGTAAACCCAAGGTAGTTGTCTGGCCACAAATATCAAGATTTCAATCATCAATCTCGATTTTATTCTTTGTCTTATTTTTAGGATATCTCGTGTCTTTTTCCAGAACTCTGTTTCCATTAATACAATGGCTGAAATTGAGCAAATAATTGAGAAAATATAGACATAGTAGCTTTTCATGTGATTATCCTCTTTTTAAAACGGTGAAAATCATTGTTAACTCATTTAGTCCTTCGTTGTGTAATATGCTGTCACATCAGGATTGTAAGAAATACATTGAGATACCTCTCATGGTCTCATATGAAATAGTAAATGCTCTTCAAATTATATACACAAGCTTAAATCCATATTATGGCTGATTTATTTATAGATACACATTTTTCCTTATAATAAACTTCAAATGAAGGGAATGATTCACTATTCAGCTTCTTTTGTAAAAATGATTAGACAGATTATTAATAGCTTCTTCTGAAAGAATTATTAGAAAGATTATAAGATTTCATTTCCCTGTAGGTTAGGTATAGGTCTCTATTAAGATTCGACTTGCTTCATATTGTGGTACCTTGTCCTATCCATATGAATTGTCATGACTTCACCTCCAAAGTGAACTAACGGAATGTGGGAAAAGTTGAGGAGTTTCTATTGGTTAGGAATGAACAATCAGGACAATCACTTGATAGAGTTAGAGATTTGTAAATTGATTCGTTTTTAGCTTTTTTATAGAACTAAATGCTATGAAGAGAATAATAGATTGAATTGTTTAGAGAGATCAAAAGTCACGCTTAAGGAAGTTGCAAAGAGATTAAAGTGTATAAGATGACTTCACTAGTGCAATCACAGATATGTGCACTCAGTTTTTTGAAGAGCTCATAGGTGAAAAGATAGAACTGAATTTTAGCATAAAATTTGAGACAAAGCATAGTAGGTTGTTCTTGATTGTCCTAAACTAAATTTTTGTGACGAAGGGATCTGGTGTGGGAGGAGAAATTGCTCACTCCAAGGAGGATTTAAATGAAAGATGTGAAAATCTGGAAAGGGAGTTACAACTTTTGAAGGAGGAAAGAGACTCTTTGCTGAAGAAGTTCTCTGAATCATCCGAGAAGGAAAATGCCTTGAAAGATTTAAATACTGAAGTACAGAGAAGGAAAATTCTAGAAGGGGAGGTTAAGCAGTTTGCTGCAGCTTTTGCCTGTCGTCAGAAATCACTCTTGTCCTTCCATAGTGAACTTAAGACCAAAATTGAGAAATTGAGAGTCCAGACTCCGATCTCTGTGCCCAAACCTTTTGGGTGTCAGGATTCAGGACTAGATATGTTGTAAACCTTGAATATCTTACTGGCTTTTGTTGCTCTTGTATTAAATTTATTATTCATATGTTCCACATTAATTTAATTCTAGCCCAAGTGCCAAAACTATTCAGTATTTATTTGCGCCTTATTTCACTATTTAGCAAGGACTGATTTCATATCATTACACCTACCAAGAATTGAATTTTCATTTCACTTCTGCAAGTTATGCCGATAACAGACTTGCCGACTAGCTGTGCGAGCACTTGGTAAAGTTTTTCGTTTGATAAATTTTGTAAAAATATGAATGCTGAATACCAGAATTTATCAATAAGATGCAACAGTTGTGTAAAGCGAACAATGTGTTGAAAACTGGTTTGTGTAATTGTATGATTGTATTCGTTGATGTGATGACACAAGGTGGATATGCTTTTTCTCTTTATGTGAAAACTGACCCCTGTTTATATCAATCAAGACCAAAGGTTCCTAGTTGATTAAACTAAAGCAAAGATATTATTATCATGTTTCCATCGATTTTCGAATAAAGTCAATTAGCAAGCCCCACAATAATGTGTGTAAGCTTTCCTATCACGCACACATTGCCCCTGTTGATGTGTTTTCAAATGCCCGTGGTCGAGACACAGCAAAGTGACATAGAAAGCTTAGATTGTGGTAAAAGAAAAGGCTCATAATTTGGTTTAGATTAAGTGGTTGTATCTATCTCGAAAGTTGATATCATTTATTAATCATTGCCTTTTTCAAAGTGCCACTTTTAATCAAACCAAATCCACTAATTACGGTACTGAGACCGGAGAGTAGGGGTTTGACGAGTGAGTGATTTTAGACCAAATTTGTAAAATAATCCGATGATATGTTACCTATCACGAATATAATATTATGTGGCTTTTTATTTACAAAAAATTATTTGAAAAATAGAATAAAAATAAGATAACAAAATTCCACAAAAAATCAATTTCCAGATAGAAACCTTAAGTTCCAATTTGCAGCAATAATTTACAAAGTCTACAATTAATAAATAAAAATTAAAGTGCGAGAAGATAGATAACAGGTTATATTATCTTAGTCTATTATAAAAAAAAGTGCCAACAAAAAAAAATTGACAAAAACAAGCAGTGCACAGTGGAACGAATGAGATTTTGTGGGTTTGTTTGTGTGAAGGAGGATGAAGAATAATATAGAACAACACTAGTAATTCCATAAATATACATAAATTCAATATATATCCAAATAGCATAATATAGAACAAAATCATTCAAAAAGTCTGTTAAACCAATAAAATGGGGTGAAATAAATTGATGAGAGGGAGAGAAGTAGTATAAAAAATATAAATAAATATTTATATACTAGGCTAGTCTGGGAGGCTCTAATGCCGAGCTTCTGAAATATCTGAATTTTATTAAACGAGCTTTTTATTTCAAGTCTGATTCCAACACGAGTTTTTATTAAATGAGCTCAGACCTTTACGAGGCGAGCCAAAGGTCCCTGAAAGGCCACTGGCTCGTTTACCACCCCTAGAGAGTACTGTTATGTATTTCTGTTTTGACGTTTGACGGTGAGTGAGATAGAAATGGAAAATAATATAATATGATAGAATAAAATTACTTTTTATTTCATTATTTGAAAAATAAATGGAATGGTAAAAAAAAAAATAGTAAATAATAAATTGGTTATCTCTTAAACCTTCTAAATTAAAGGAAAAAAATAATAGAATAAAATAGATTCCATCTGGTTGTATTTTATTTCATCTTTTAGATTATTTAAATAATAATAACTAGATGCGAGTTATATTACCTATCACTTTAATTTTTCTACCTTTACTATTATTTTTGTACAGTTGGATAATATCCGGATCTCACTACTCGAAGAGGGAGAAAAAAGAAAAAGAAAATAATGGCGAGCTTAGAAGTCATTAATTTAAATATCGTTTTAATGGTGCAAAAGTGATAATAAAAGTTGAAAAAATAATTTGGTAAGTAATATGAGCCGACCCAAATAACTAATATCATTCTATTTTAGAGTAAACACTTTTCTGATCCCCATACACAAATTTTTTTTCAATCAATGGTCCCTAAAATGATGAAAAAATAATCAAGGAGTACTTATTACAATTGACAGAAGGACTAAAATGACCATTTTTTCATAATTTTAGGGATGAATTTGGTCCTTTTTTATTGTCAGAGACTAAAAAAGATTTCATAGTTATTGACACCACAAAAAGGATGTTTACTCTCTATTTTATTTCTCTTCATTTCATATTTTTTCATCCGTCCAAAGTCCAATTACACGACTCGATGAGGCTGAAAAATAGTTAGAGGATACAAAATAATAACTAAGGGATCTATGCTAGGATCTCGGATTTTTCTAACCCAGATTCCACTCCCAGTAGTGAGGAACCAAATCCAGATATTCTCTCTTAAATTAACTGACTTGAGAATTAAGTAACTCTGGTATATTCCACCACATCAGGCACTGGCTATTCCCTTCATAAATCATGTGCTATTTAACATAAGCAAATCATTTTTTTTTTATTTTTTTTTTACTAGAGCGTTGAAATATCTCGCAACAGCCGTAATATGAGAAAGAGTTAAGGATTAGGTCTCAATTTGTAGTCCAGCCTCTATAATAGCCTGGCTTTTCTTACCAATCTATTCAAATTTCGAACCTTTCAACGTAGTCACCTCCTATGACTTGAGAAACAGCCAAACAACATAAAAGACATGTAAATTTTCCAAATGAGCAACAAGAAGTGGGAAATTCATGCTCAGATATTGATGAAGTGGGAAATTCCATATCATCACATAAAGATCAACATTCGTTTACTTCTCACATTTTCCAAACTTCCAATGCATGCAATATGGGACTACAGAGGTACGAACTCAAAGTATTATATATTTAATTAACCTCAAATCTTTAACGTTAAAAAAAAAAAAAAAAATAGTTTTGCTGCTCTTTCTAACAATGGAAGGCAGCACCTGAGATGCATAGAAAGGTATGCTTGTTTCACTGGGAAGATACCTTTAAGCAGAATTTCACATGTTAAGTTTTCTTTGGCCATTATCCTATAAACATAGGTTCCACATGGTTTTATTAGTAACTATAGAATCAATTTGTGAATATTACATTAATAATTTTATATATTATATTTCGAACACATGTTTACGGGCAATATGCAATAGAGTATGATAATAGACATTATTATTTGTGAATGGTTTATCATTAATAATTTTATATATTTTATTAAAAAGATGATGAATGAAACACAGAATTGAATTACGGGGAATTATATTTACAAATTTTTTGTTTATAAATTTGTGTTATTATTTACTATGGTAAATTTTATGCAAAAAATTTAAATATAACTTTTCAATTTTTCTCAAGGCCAAATTTACATTTATAATCTGGAGTTAAGCTACTATCTGGGATAAATTTATAAAAAAAAAAATTATAAATATAACTTCCCTCAATAACTAATTCAAGGCCAAATAAACAAATAAATCAGTGGTATCAACTGTTATCAGCTGCTATCTGGGCTTGACTTGACCAGTCAATAAAGAAAGAGAACGGCACTAACGAGTTTGGAGAGCTTCTTCTTGGGCCAACTGTTTCCAAGATACTGAAATCGAAAAAAGTATTGTACAAAATAAAGAAACTGCTATTTAATAGCATGAAATATTACAATAATCTCTCCAACTAAAGACTACAAAGCAAAGTTACAAACAAATCATGAGATCTAGAGAGCTTTGGAAGCTCACTAGTGAGAGAAAATAAAATGGGGTCAACAAGCTGAAGTAGTTGAATTCAATCATCGAATGGAGTAATTTTGAGTCGCTAGTGTAGGACTTTAGAGTCAACATCACCGATACAATTTTGGAGCGCATCAACAATGAACTGTACTCAGAAATGATTAGAACTTTGACACAAACCATATAAAACTTTTACTTAATGTTTTAGTAACTCCCTCGATTTGAAACATCAAACATCCAAGTTTTAATCTTTGAAATTAACAGCTCGTTATAAGCCTACCATCTTCCTCGATTTGGAGCACTATGATGAATGAATTGCTGATAATATAAAATAGATTTTGATTCTTCAGGTCAAGTAACTACAGATCCTCAAGCTCATACAAAACATAATGTTTGCTAATAATAATGTTATGAAGAGAAATAAATCTCCAAATGTTAAGCATATAAATGAAGGGTTTTAACATCACAATTGAGAGGAGGGATATTCTTACTACCAAAATTTTATACTACCAACTTACTACCTATCTAATTACCATTGGATCAATATTTTCTCTTTTTCCAAAAACTTTTTAACATTCTCTCTCATCAAACATCCAAGTTTTAATCTCCTCCCTCCACAATTTACATCATGTTATATTAACAGCTCAAAAAAATTATAAGCCTATTTTGCCAAAATATCATGCAGCATAATTCGCTACACATTTGGAGCAAAATATGATGAATGAACCAAAATTACCACTGATAATATAAAATGAAAATTGACATGTGATATTTTTTATTCTGGTGGCATATTTCGCTATACTGTACGAATTGATCCTCATAAAGCTCACTGTGTACAAAACATAATTTTGCAAAATTTATTAATGGCAGTTTGATAAATAATGTAGGACCCACCAAATATTAGAGAAAAAAAATAAAGAAAAAAGCTGGCACGGAGAACGATCTTGACAGTATGAGGAAACAAAATTTTCATGTAACATAACATTTGTTTTTCCCATGAAAGTTTATGATATATAATGCGAATTTCCAGATATGCACCCTTGGTACAAGCTGGACACAACAATTGATAAAAGCTATAAAGAGAACCAAAAGATTTCTTTTTACATCCGACGATCCTAAATTCACAGATGTGTCCCGAGAAGATAAGTAACAAAAGTGTATTTGACAATGAAAGTCAATATTCTCCAAAAGATGGAGGTGAAGTTCTTAATCTCACCACTGCAAAAAGGTTAGGAATAAACTACTAAACCTCTCCATCATCACCCAGTTCCCCGTCTTCAAGTTCATCAAGCCCCCCAGTTTTCCTGGAACCGTCCCAGTGCTCCCTCTTGTGTCTTCTATGCCGGTTTTCATTCTCTGATTCAGGAGAGTTTGCATGCTGCAAGATTATAGTTACACACATTTCAAATGTCTATTCTAAAATGTAAAATATAGAATCAATATTTTACTAAATAAAGATGCAGAAATATCCATACCTTCCTAGACTTCTTGCGTTCACTGCCATGTCTTCGTGATTTTTTAGACTCTTCCTTCTCATCCTTCTCAGAATCCACATCCTCTACACTGCTCTGATGCCTCTTCCGATGTTTCCTTTCCTTATCCTTTTCTTTTTTCTTCTCCTCTTTGTAACCATGGCTGTCAGTTATGTCTTGATTATCACTATCTGTTTCATCCTTCTTATGTCGTTCCTTAGACTTTTCTTTCTCACGTTCCCTCTCCTTCTCCTTTTTCTCTTTCTCCTTCCGTTTTTCTTTCTCTTCTCTTTCTTTCTCTTTTTTGGCCTGCAATCAATTATTCATAAAATAAAGTGTTGACCCTAGGTATAGTCAACCAAATGCCGGACCAAATATTTCAAGGTCATGCATGACACACAAACTACAAATAACGATGCATTCCCCCACTACGTTAATTCGTTATAGATATAGAATAAGGTGAAAGGAAACATAATTTCAACAAAAGAAATTCAAAGCAGCCATGATTAATTCTAAAACTGTAATATTTTATGAGGAGGGATATTCTTACTACCAAAATTTTCTACTACTAACTTACTACCTATCTAATCACCGTTGAATCAAAGAGAGAGAATGTTAAAAAAAATTTGAAAAAAGAGAAAATGTTGATCCAATGGTGATTAAATAGGTAATAAGTTGATAGTAGAAAATTTTGGTAGTAAGAATATCCCTCCTCATATTTTATTTCAGTTTCTGGCGAGTAGAAAATTGGTACAGAAAAACCAAGGGCAACCCAAGTAGACAAAAGATGTACAGAATGAAGATCAATGGTATAAATGGCCTCATTGTCTGGCCCAACAGCCAAACAATAGTCATAATGATAAAATAAAGGATATAATTCACAAGTAATAAATCAGAATATATTTAATCTTATCGAATCTTTGGCCTTTGTTTGGATGAGGAAACATACAGAAAAAGTATATTTTCTCTTGGTGTGTTTGGATGAAAAGAGTCGTGTTAAAAAGGAAAGAAAATATACTATTATGTAAAAGGAAAGAAAATATACTATTATGTAAAATGACATATATATCCTTATATTTATCATATATATGAGATGCAATTATTATTTTTTATCTCTAAATTAAACATATTATTTGATAAATCACATAATAAATACATTTATAATAAATATTAATTTACAATTTATTAAATTTTATTTAAAGTCATTTGTTAATAAAAATAATCACCATTAATTATTTATGAGTTGGTTGTATTTTTTACAATATTTATTTATCATAAAACACATCAACAAAATTTAATCCCTCCTCCTCCCTGCCCATCTCTCAACCCACCTCATTCCCAACCTTGAGCTAAAGTAAAACCATAACCAACCCCACGCCCCCTACCTCCACCACTCAGTTGAACCTCGCCCTTTCCCTTCTCTTGACCAAACACCAAAACTCAGGTCAACAGTATCAAACTATGTTTCTGGAGTGTCAGAGAGAGAAAAATAACAAAACATTAATTGGACATGGACACATTTCTGACATGTTTGTATGCATGTGAGTCACAAAGATGTTTCAATAAAACAAGTGTTGGAACTCTGATTTGCTAGAAAACTACCATGTAAATCATTCATAGGTCTTAAGGCTTTGAAAATCAAACTGGACCGGCCAGTTGAACAGTCTGAAGTGTCACTAGCCTGGTTTAGTCCTGTTAACCCTGATACCCGGCAAAGGTCTAACCAAACTGACCCAGCCAGTTGTTGTTTAATCACAGCCATTTCAATGACTCAACCAGATCATTACATTGCAAGGGGAAAGAACACTAAATTTGAAAGTTCGGGAAAATGAAACCAGATTGTCTTAACAACCATATCAAACATGCATAGATGTTATGAAACCATACTCTCAGACAAATAAAAAATTAGGCACCTTTTCCTCTTCACGCTTGCGTTCCTTCTCTTTAGCTTTTTCCTTCAAGTATGTGACATATTCATCAAAAATTTCTCTGCTGTAGCTTTCATCCCCAATTGACCTATAATGAAGTGCAGGACAGAAAACATTAAGCAAAAATTTTTCCATCATGGACACAGACACTTTACATATTACAACAGCTCCAGGTACATAAAACAAGAAATAATAAATATACCTGTACTCTTGTGTCTCCTCAAAAAGTGGCTTGCAATCCTCCCATTTTGAAGAAGTAGTAATATCCTACAAAAATAAAATATGATGCTTAATAGCAATTTATTTCGCCAAATAATGTGAAACATGAATCAGATCATTGGTAGAGTCTTAGTTTACCTTGAACGTATATAACAGGTTAGTAAAGTCATCAGCAAGGCGTTGGCGCTTCTTAGCTTCCTTCTCCTCCTTCTCCTTAGCTCTCTCTAACAACTCTTCAAATATAAGCTTCATAACAGAAACAAATTATCAAATTCTGATAATCCATGTTGCAAATGCATAAGCAATATTAAATAGGTCAACTGGCTAGCAACAACCTCTTAATAGAGATATTTGTTCCAACATGGACATGCTATTCCATGTTAAGGACACATACAATTGATAGAATAACCAAAAAACTTTTCAAAATGAAGTTATAAACTCGATAATGATATCTATTGATTTTATATTCTGTAATAGAATTGACTTTATATCAATATCATGTACAAAAAGCCTCAGAATTATATACAAAATGAACCAAAAAAAAGTTGAAACTAAAGCAACAAACTGTTCTTTTTTCTTGTTTATAAATATCACCTGAGCTTAAAAAATGGTGGCTTTCAATTTCTTGTAGCTGTGAACACTAATCAGAGATATCAAAACAAATACTACAAATAATTGCCTTGCTTAATCATAAATTAACTGTTAAGACTTAAGACACCAAGAGAGTAACTTAACACGATTACATCAAGCCTCTCATTTCAGTCGTTAGAGTAACTGATATAGGTTTATATTTTAGGAGTATGAAATGAAATAAAAATGATGGATTACAACCAAAATACACTACCTTCAAATTGATCTCAGATATTGTTTGGCAAGCAACTTCTTCCATGACAGCAGACTTAAAGTCCTCAAACACTGATGTCGTCACTACAGTGATCTAATTGAATGGGACAGAAGGCCGGGGTGAGCAAAGTTTGTAATCAAACATAAGCTACAGATAAAACACAAGGATGATCGTTTCAATGCCTACCTTGCCTGACTTAATTGTATCTTTTACAAGTGTCTTGTCTTCATGATACTGTTTACAAAAAGACATTAAAATAGAAATCAGCGACCACTATAATACTTAAGGTTCAGATCACACTCAAAAGGAATAAGGCAGGTTATCATAATACTAACAATTTGGTAGTGTTAGAGATGTAACATAAAACCATTCATACATTCTCACTTATCACCTTAAGTTTTAAAATAATTGGATCATGATATGACATCATAGCCTCTATGGCCAAGTGGTCTAGAGTTTGATTCTGGCCACCTTGATTCTTCTAATAAAAAATTATATTTAAATACAAAATAGGGGAATCAATGCATTGTCCATGTTTTAAGTCTAAAGAGCTCTTACATAAGATGATGCATTCTTCACCTAATAACTTAAGTTTTTGGGATAATTGATCCATGACAAGTAGTTGATTAGCTAACTCCAGATCACCAAAGAAACATTGAATCCGGACATTAAATTTGAAGTATACTTCAACTTATTTTAAACCATTCTAAGTCAAGTCAAGCAACATCAAACACTGAATATGAATGGACAGAATTTACTTTCTTTCTGAATATCTCATGCACATTGATACGAACCCACCATGGTTTGGGCCCCAAATGTAGTAACTGGCCCAAGTGAAAATGTTGTTGGTTGTGCTGACTAAGCAAAACAGAAGGGAAGCATAGGTGAGCAAGTTAGTTGTGGGGAAAGTGCTTAAGAGGGGGAATGAGTGCTCGAGGGAATCATCTTTGGACTTGGGACTTTTGGGCACCTCTTGGGTGAATTGGGAGAGTCTAGAGCCTCTCGAATTGCTCTAGAACCTATCTTTACTGTCTCTCTTTTATTACTGTTATTGTATATTTCCATTACTATTCCTTTAATTGCTCATAGAGTTGTATTGTCTATGTTATTGTAATCTTCTTACTGGACATTGTATCTGGGTCATATTAATATATTGTCTCTTTGAGTTGTTTCTTCAATTGTACTGTTGGTTCCTATCAATTGGTATCAGATCTCCGATCTTGGAGCTCTGTGGGATGGTTACTACAAAAAATATGGAGAATCGATTGAATGCTTTGGAGGAAGAGTTGCGCAAGACTGATGCTCGTCAGGACGAGATGATTCGAAGGCTAGAAGTGACTAAAGTGCAAGTGACTAAAATCCTCAAGAGGTTGGATGACATGGCAGGAAGACGACGGATAAAGTTGTATTGTCTCTGTTATTGTCATCTTCTTACTGGACATTGTACCTGGGTCATATTAATATATTGTCTCTTTGAGTTGTTTCTTCAATTGTACTGCCGGTTCCTATCAATTGGTATCAGAGCTCCGATCTTAAAGCTCTGTGGGATGGTTACTACCAGAAATATGGAGAATCGATTGAATGCTTTGGAGGAAGAGCTGCACAAGATTGATGCTCGTCTGGACGAGATGATTTGAAGGCTAGAAATGACTAAAGTGCAAGTGACTGAAATCCACAAGAGATTGGATGAGATGGCAGGAAGATGACGGAGTCATACATATGCCCTTTCTCAAGGCATTTGTTTAGACAAGGACTCCATTTTTTCCTTTGTTCAGATGTTAAATATTTCTCAGAACATGGAGTGTGAATCAAACCCATGTTTGAATTGAAAATGAGATACTGAAGCAAGTTCTTCCCTTCTGAATCAGGTAGATTCATATATGAACGAGGTTGACAATAAGTTCTCCTTTTTGACTTGTCTACTTTTTCTATTTCAAATATCGACTAATCACATAATATTTCCGGTTGCTCTTTTTATCTTTCTCTTTTTTTGCACTATTTAGTAATAGTATAGTAATCAATTCCATAAATCTATGAACTGCCCCACAACCAAATAAAATAATTTATTTGTCTTATTATTAATTAAGACTTTCATTCTCGTAACGGAGAAGATGGCCCTGCCAACAACGATTCGGGTACTGATGAAGGGAATGACGATAGGTTCGAACGGAGGAGAAATTCTTTGAATCATAACCATCGGTGACTCGAGATTCCCACATTTTCAAGTGAGGATGCTAATGTTTATCGTGCTCTGCACACTTTGAAGCAAACAGGGACTGTGGCAAAATTCGGGATGGAATTTGAGAAGGTGATTAAGGTGTTGAGAGTTGAGGATGAAGATTTACTCAAGGAGTATTGGCTGAATGGAGTTAAAAGCAACGTTCGTGAGTGTAAAGCAACCATCTCACCCAAAAGCTTAAGCTGTTAGGTGAAGGTCTTTTTAATGATTTATATTATACTCTAACACGCCTCCTCACAAGAGAGCCCATTGGGCTTGAAATGTGGATAATGCACCAGGCCCAGCCTGCATGTGCTAACAAATTCCACAAAGAAAATGGGGGGCAACGAAGATTGAACCCGAGACACTGAGGCTCTGATACCATGTAAAGCAACCATCTCATCCAAAAGCTTAAATTGTTAGGTGAATGTCTTTTTAATGATTTATATTATACTCTAACAGTGAGGAGCTGTTGATGGCGCCGACACTAAGTCTAACTGCCATGGTGAAGTATTCCTTGAAAATCGAACAAATAAACGTCGCTTGGGTTGAAGAAGGATTAGGGCCATTGTGCAAGTCTTGGACTCAAGGGTCCAACCGCATGAATATGGGCCAGCGGGTGGGAACAGGCCCAACTGAGGCTAAGAAGGGAGGTTACTTATACTTGAGCCAAACTAATTTGCCTAACCCGAGCTAGACCAACCCAACTCCTCACTCAAACATGAGTTACCCTAATCCCCCAAATATGCTTGCGGAGAATTCGAAGTGAGGCCAAACGTCGAAGGGCTCGACGTTCGTCGCGCACCGAAGAGCAACGTGAGTCACAGGAGACGGTTGCCACTGGCAAAGTTGCGCGAACGTCAACAGAGGGGCCTCTGTTTCAAGTGCGATGAGCACTGGAACCCAGGCCACAAATGTCGAGTACCCCAGCTCCATCAGTTGTTGGTTGATGACGATGATGAAGACAAGGGAGGAAGGACAACAATGTGTTGGCAGCACCGGCGAAGCTTGATGAAACAGAATTAGAGAAGGCTCTGAAATTGTCGATGAACAATTTTTTAGGGTTCACTTCAAACCAAAGGGCTGAAGCTAAACCAAAGGGCACCGTTGGGGAAGTAGGAAGCAATGGGTCATTCCTTAGCCATGGTAATGTTAATTTTTTTGATTTGTTTTATCGTGCTGTTCTAGTTCCCACACAAAAATTAAGTGTGTTAGTGATGGAAATAGAAGATGAGCAATAGGACCCTAATGGGAGCTATACAGCTGCAAGCATGAAATATCTAGTTGGTCGCGAATTTGAGGTCTTACAATTCAAGAAATGGGATCCCGGAGGTAATTTTACAGTCCTTGCACTCACCTAGAGGACAAGGTGATTGTTTTGGGGGAAGTATTGATACGAACCCACCATGGTTTGGGACCCAAATGTAGTAATTGGCCCAAGTGAAAATGTTGTTGGCTGTGCTGACTCAACAAAACAGAATGGAAGCATAGGAGAGCAAGTTAGTTGTGGGGAAAGTGCTTAAGAGGGGGAATGAGTGCTCTAGGGAATCATCTTTGGACTTGGGACTTTTGGGCACCTCTTGGGTGAATTGGGAGAGTCTAGAGCCCCTCAAATTGCTCTAGAACCTATCTTTACTGTCTCTCTTTTCATTACTGTTATTGAATCTTTACATTACTATTCTTGTAATTGCTCATAGAGTTGTATTGTCTATGTTATTGTCATCTTCTTACTGGACATTGTACCTGGGTCATATTAATATACTGTCTCTGAGTTGTTTCTTGAATTGTACTGTTGGTTCCTATCACACATCCTCAGAAGCAATTATATAGGACGTAGTCAAAACAGTATCTCACTCCAAAGAGAAGACATGTTGGCTGATGAAAGGTTGCTTTAAATAACAGAAAAGCAGACAGCATACTAACATAGACCATAATAATATCATTCTACCAACAGCAAAAAACATCAATAACAACTCAATATTTAAAAGAAATTACTTGAAATGGAAATTCTATAACCTGTTTTTCAAGCTCTTCAGTGACATCCTCGAATAAATCTTTCGGAGTGGAACCAGATGTGTTTGACGCAACAGCTTGATATTGAGGCAAATCCCTGACCTACAAAATAGAAAACACAAGAAAATGATAAATTTTTTCCATATTATTCCAGCTTTTCATCATGACCAATGGAAAGTTTTATTACCTTCAAGCAATATTCTCGCCATTGAGTTTTAGCAGTAAGAATTCCATCAGCCACATGTTCTTCCAGCAACTTGCGAAACGCATCACGGTTTTTCCTTTCACCCCGACGTTGTCGATCCTGTAGGAAATCAAATTGTAGGAAATTAGAATTCAAATATTTCCGTTTTTATTTCCTATTAATTAGGATTGATTACGATTGATTGTGATTAGGATTGATTAGTCATTGCTGAGTCATTCTTAGCTATTCTTTCTTGTATAAATACTCCTTATGTAATTTATTCAAATCAATATACAGAAATACAAAATTCAATAGATCCTATATCATTGTCATAAAATTGCATATGCAAACAAGAATATGGACTCAAACACAACAATAATCATACAATTAGATTCTACCTTTTGTATTCTTTTCAGTTCCTCTTCTTCCTTCTCCAAGTCACGAATATAGTCCTGCCAAAGCCAATATCAGCACATATACACATCATACTCATACATGACCAACCAAAAGAAAATATACCTGGAAAACAAGCAAGCGATCAATTTTTTCAAGACGTAGGTATCTATCATCATCCTCTAACCGATCTTGGACTTTCCGCCAATGACTATTCACCTAAAATGAATTGAAAATAAAATAAGAAGTTCAAGAATAAAAACATCCAATAAATGAAAATAAAATAAGAAGTTCAAGAATAAAAACATCCAATACAACAGAAGTGCTACTCTTCATTTTAAAGAAATTTACCTTCACATAATCACAGGACTCCAGAAATTTCCTATATTCTGCTATATTACGCCGATGCTCCTCTGCGGCATTTTCCTTTTCCTAAATTTTACACAGATAGGATAACAGTAAGAATGGACAAGAAACTAAATTTGACATGTGTGATTGCAACTTTTAGGTATTCAATTTCAGAGAGCAACTTGAATAAGACCACAAGATATGAGCTGAAGCCACCAACTCTTATTATTATATCTTAATCTAAAGAGGAATTCTTTTCTCCAATATTTGGTGCCTATTGCCTGCTATTCACTTTTTTTGGAATAAATAGAACACGGTAACCCAGATTAAACAATCACTCATAAACATTATGAGCATCCACCCGAAATTTTTTGGGGGATTGATGGGCATCCATCCCAGAATTAAAACCTAACTAGCTAGCACTTTGATATCATAATCATCAGTGGCAGGATTCATCAACTTTCCCCTAAAATTTGTACATAGTTCCAAATAGTAAGTTGAAGCTAGAAAGAGGTAGTATGATTCTTTTCCCTATACTCAATTCACACTCTGACTACGTAAATTTGAGGGGAAGATGAATTTGGATCTTGAGCTTGAGTGGAATTCTAGTCCCAACCTTCTGACATCCAACGCTTGAAAGTATGATGACAATCAAGCTTATCTCATCCTCTGCATGCAATTTGGACTCCAAAGTCTAAACATTGAAGGAAGTTATGTTCACAGCATAAAATCAGAGCACCAGCCCATTTTGCCATTTTCTTTTAGTGCTTATTTTATTTTGCAATGGGCTTGGACTTCGGTTAATGAATGTGGCTTATGATTGGGGTCTCAGTTAGTCTAGCATTACGAATGAGGCTTATACAGTTTATGAATTGAAATCTAGAAGAGTAAACTAAGTTTGGCCCTTGTTATTTGCTTGATGGAGTAGAAACAATCCAACATTAAAATTTAGCTTAAATAATCAAGTACATTATTTCTTTGCAATGTTTTTCAAAGAACTTCATGTTTCCATAAAGTTTCTGATACATATTTAAATTGTCAATAATGCAACACAATTTTTTGTATCATGCATCTTGCTAGCTCAGAATTATAATCTCCATTCAAGAGAGCAAACAAGCCTATCGAGCTATAATTCCCACTTTCTAGCTTGCAGTGATCCCACCTGACCTATTTAACTCTAGAGAGTGGTCTTATCAAAGATGTCGCCAATTTCGAAATTTTCCATTTATAATAATCATCAAAACTCCATTGAAGGGAATAGAAGCTCTGGGCATTGAGGACTACACGTGGCAAGAGTCAGGGAAAGCAAGAGAGGGAAAGGTTAGGTAGAAGGCATCAAAAAGGAGGGAAATTATTGAAAAGGTTTTCAGTATATTAATATTGAATAATTTACATGAGGAATGAGGAGTATTTATACAAGGAAAAGTAACTGAGCATGACTCAGCTATGACTCACCTATGACTCACCAAACCTAATCATAATTAATTCTAATTAATAAAATAACGGATTCTAATTAATTACAATCAATCCTAATTAATAGGAAATAAAAACGGAAAAATATTTGAATTTGAATTCTGATTTTCTACACTCCCCCTCAAGTTGGGAGGTAAATGTTGATCATTCCCAACTTGCCAATCAAGTCTTCAAAGGCAGGCCGGTGTAGGCCCTTAGTGAGGATATCTGCAATCTTCTCTTTGGTAGGAATATACACCATACATACACTTCCATCATCTATTTTTTCTTTGATAAAGTGCGATCAACCTCCACATGTTTTGTTCTGTCATGGTGAACTGGATTTTGAGCAATACTGACAGCAGCCTTATTATCACAATACACTCTGACAGGTAGGGAAAAAGAGATCTTCAATTCCTCAAGGAGTCTTCTTAACCAAATTCCTTCACAAATACCATGGGCTAGAGCCCGAAATTCCGCTTCTGCACTGCTTCGGGCAACAACTGTTTGTTTCTTACTTCTCCAGGTCACAAGATTTCCCCAGATATAGGTGCAATATCCTGAAGTGGATCTTCGGTCCAATGCAGAGCCAGCGCAATCTGCATCTGTATATATTTCAATCATCCTCTTGTGTCCCCTTTTAAAGAACAATTCTCAACCAGGGGTGTTTTTGAGGTACTTCAGAATTCTATGAACTGCATTCAGGTGTTTTTCCTAAGGAGAATGCATGAATTGACTAACCATGTTAACTGCAAATGCAATATCAGGCCGAGTATGAGATAAGTAGATCAACTTCCCCACCAATCTCTGATACTGCTCTTTGTCAACTTCTTTCCCATCTTCGATTCCCAATTTAATATTCGGTTCAACTGGAGTCTCTGCTGGCTTGCACCCAAGCATTCCTGTTTCTTGTAACAGGTCTAGAATATATTTCTTCTGAGTTAAAGAAATTCCTGCCTTACTTCGAGCAACTTCTATGCCTAGGAAATATTTGAGAGATCCAAGATCCTTCAGTTCAAACTGATTAGCTAAACATTTCTTCAAAGAGCTTATCTCCTCATAATCATTACATGTGACAATTATGTTATCAACATAAACAATGAGAATAGCAATTTTACCACCATTAGAGTGTTTTAAAAATAAAGTGTGATCAGTCTGAGCTTGGAGGAATCCTCTTCCCTTAACAGCTTGAGTAAACTTCTCAAACCACTCTCTAGGAGATTGTTTAAGACCATAGAGAGACTTCTTCAACTTGCATACTGAATCGTCTCCTTTTTCAAAACCAGGTGGTGGATCCATATAAATTTCTTCATGTAGATCACCATTCAAGAAAGCATTCTTTACATCTAATTGTTGCAAGGGCCAACCAAGATTTGCAGCAAGTCATAAAAGAACTCGGATAGTGTTAAGCTTGGCAACAGGGGCAAATGTCTCTTCATAGTCTATCCCATGAGTTTGAGTGAATCCCTTAGCAACCAGTCTGGCCTTTTACTTGTTGATGTTGTTATCTGCATTAAACTTTATTGTGAACACCCACTTGCAACCTACTGTTTTCTTTCCTCTGGGTAATGCTACAGACTCCCAAGTTCCATTTTTGTTGAGCGCATCCATTTCTTCAAAGACTGCATTCCTCCATTTTGGATCATCAAGTGCTTCTTGGATATTTTTTGGTATTTTTGTACTGTCTAACATAGTGTTGAAAGCACGAAAACCTGGGGACAACTTTTCATATGTGATATGATGAGAAATAGGATGAGCAGTACAAGATCTAGTACCTTTTCGGAGAGCAATAGGCACATCTAGGTTGGCTGTATCAGTGTTACTGGATCTAAGACTCGAGTCAGAATCCTGGCAGTCTAGAGGCTCCTGAGGTGATTCTCGCCTGCTGTAAAACTTTCCCCATTTCCTGGGAGGATCTCCATTATCTGACACATTAACTCCCTCTGTCTTTTGCATAATGACTCCCCATGTCTCCAACGACAAAGGCAAAACAACAGAATCATTTGGTTTCCAAGACTTATCTTCATCAACCCCAATAGACTCCCCCTGAAGAGAAGTCGAAGGAAAAAAAGATTGTCTCTCATCAAATGTGACATCCATAGAAACAAAGACCTTACGAAGTGAAGATGAGTAACACTTGTAGCCCTTTTGGTTAGGAGGATATCCTATGAAGACACATTTAATGGACTTAGGATCGAGCTTGGACCTTTGATGGGGAGGAACATGTACAAAAGCCACACAACCAAACAACTTGGGAGGAAGGGAAGAATGAGTCCAGAAAGAAGGAAAGGTGTGGTTAAGACAAAGATAAAGGAGATTGAAAATCTAGGACACGAGAAGGCATCCGATTGATGAGGTATGCTGCAGTCAAGACAGCTTCCCCCCACAAATATTTAGGGACATGCATGGTAAACATAAGAGCTCGAGCAACTTCAAGGAGATGTCTATTTTTTCTTTCAGCAACCCCATTTTGTTGAGGGGTGTTAGGACAAGAACTTTGATGAAGAATACCATGCTGGCTGAGATAGTTTCCAAGAACAGAATTAAAATATTCAGTACCATTGTCAGTTCGAAGAATTTCGATAGAGGTCTGGAATTGAATTTGAACCATAGCATGAAAGTTTTTAAAAATGGATGCAGCGTCAGACTTATCCTTTAGAAGGTATACCCAACATACCCTAGAGTGATCATCTATGAAAGTTATAAACCAACGAGCACCAGAGATATTTTTTGGACCCCATATATCACTATGAATCAAGGTAAATGGAGAAGAATCATGATGGACTCTAGGAGGATAAGAAACACGAGAATGTTTTGCAAACTGACAAATATCACAAAAAAAAGAACTGGGATTTTTATTGATAAATAAGCTTGGGAACAACTTCTGAAGATAAATGAAATTTGGGTGTCCTAACCGACGATGCCATAACAAAACATCATTACAATCATCAGACAAACATACCGAGTGGTTCACAAATTTTTTTTTTCACAAGAATCTTTTTCTAAATAATAGAGTCCTTCTTCCTCTCTAGCACTGCCAATCATCAGCCCCGAGTCCTGTTCCTGGAAAACACAAGCATTGACAGAAAACTTGACAACACAATGTAACTCAGACGTAAGTTTGCTGATAGAGATAAGGATACGAGTAAAAGAGGGAACATGAAGGACTGAGTTCAAAGTAATGTGTTCAGAAAGTTTAATGGATCCTTTTCCAGCAATAGTAGAGAAGCTGCCATCTGCTGTTCTTATTCGTGATTGTTGATAGTAAGGGATATAAGAACAAAATAAGGTTGCATTACTTGTCATATGATCTGAAGCCCCTGAATCAAGAATCCAACGACTACTATTATCAACATGGAACGTTGTACCTTGTTGAGCAACATTGTTGGATGGAAATTTACTTTCAATCAACTTGGCTGCGTGTGGTAACGCGTAGGGCGAACACTTCGTCCTTTCTCTAGCGCGTGGGGCGCGTGGCTCAGCAGAATCCGATGGTCCTTCTTGAAACTTGTAGATCGGCTCCTTCTGTTTCGAATGGTGCGGGTCTTGGCCGGAAATGTCGCCGGAAAAATTTCCCGGCGGCTGCTGACGGTGGCTAACGGCGGTGGAAAGCTGGGATTTTGCCTTCTATAGTGATTGGTAGCCTTACTTTGCTCTTGGGACTTTGTAGGAAGCGAAAATAACCTTAATAATGGTTGGAGGTTGAGTTTTCCGGCGTTGTACCGCCGGTTTGACGGTGGTTGTGGTGGCTGAGTTTTCTCAGTACCAACCTGATCTGATACCATATTGAAAAGGTTTTCAGTATATTGATATTGAATAATTTACATGAGGAATGAGGAGTATTTATACAAGGAAAAGTACCTGAGCATGACTCACCTATGACTCACCAAACCTAATCATAATTAATTCTAATTAATAAAATAACGGATTCTAATTAATAGGAAATAAAAACGGAAAAATATTTGAATTTGAATTCTGATGATTTTCTACAGAAATAGGGCTAGAGACTGAGGTATAGAGAAATTGCATTAGTTTTGGGTGGTACAGGGTAGGCACGTCAAATAGCCTACAGCTCTATTTATGTCCTACATTCCCTGTGTTTCTGGAATCTGTTAGTGGAAGGTGAATTTCAGAAAATAATACAGTGATATTTCAGTTCGGATTATTAGTTTCTGCCATCCAGGTTTCCTTCATTTTATTTATAGTTTCTTCTTCTCATACGAATTTATGTTAAGTGGTTCGACCACAATTACAATTATAATAACAATCTCTTTAATTAATTTTCAGTGTTCTCCTGCAAGGTAACAGTTAGACAAATAACCATAAAATTGCACACAAAGACATGGTTCCTAAGAAAAGGCGGTCTAGTAACAGCCTACCTACACTGATAAATATGTGAAAAAATTATAAAAATCACAACTCCCTTGAAACGCATTTACATCTAGAAAAGAGTGGTTTTTTAAATAAGATGAAGAAAGTCAACCTGAAACACATTTTGATTAAGCATTTCATGAATATTTCACTTCAGCCAATGACACAATTCATCTCCTTCCCTTGATTATATGAAAGAATGCCACAAACCAAAATGTAAATGCTACAATGTGACCATAACAAGCACTCACCTGCCAGCACCCACCAAAGAAAAACAAGATTCTTTCCAAAATTGAACAGTATTTACGAGATCCACAAATCACTCTAGAAAAAGGTTTATGTAGCCTCCTTGGGTACAAGATCTAGACTAAAATGATATGTCATGCTCAAAAAGGTTCATATGCAAGCAAAAAGTAACATATTATCACCTTTCTCTCAAGTTCCACCATGTAGCTTTCAAATAAATCTTCCCGATCTCTTGGTCTTTCAACGGCATTGAATCGTTCATCATTTTCAAACATACTTATAGCTTTGCTGATCACCGTAAATGATTAATTAGGTATTTTAAGATGAATTATTTCATCCTAAAGAAACCAACTACAAATAAATTCTTAGTCAAACAAGTAGAAATATACCTCCATCTTGTGGATGATGTAAGTTCCTTGCACTCCTGAAAAGAGAATATGCAATAAGAATTAACTAATAGAAGCGCAAATTAATCAGGTATTCTATTCAACATACTTCCAACATCTTTGTGAATTCTTCGCGAGCTCTTTTCTGCTTCATGCGCCTCTCTTCAGCCTCTAGCTTCTTCCTTTGGCCCAAATACTGAATGGAAGATAAATTGATTCAATGTCAGAAAGCCAGATAGAGTCATTAACACGTAAATAGAAAATGATCAACTACATTGTGCCACTGAATCAGTTCACTTGACGCAAACTGAAAGGATCCGGTGCAAGGTGGTACATGCAATGTGCTGTAGGAGGCTTGTTTCTAACCTCATTAAAAGCTTGCTTTCGCTCACCAAGTGTTTTTAGGGCATTATATCTTTTATCATTGATGATTTCTCTCATTGCCTGAATCACAACTCAAAAATAATAGTTAGCATTTGAAGCACAAAAGAAAGACTGGGAAAAAATGAAATGTGCCCAATCTACCTGTTCCCATGACCAATCAGACTGAACATTCACAGATTCCAAAAGTGCTTTAAATGCGTTTTTTGCTTCCTAAAAGAGCAATGTAATGTGATGATAAAGATAAAAAATTTAATAAGAGAAAAGAAGGATATGATGCCTTCTATGTTTTTTAAAGAAGATTATGCATAACATACAATATTCTTACCAGCTTATTTGCATATACCATGGTTTCATCATCATTGGTTTTCTCCTCAGGTGAAGACACATTATTCTTTCCAACAACTGGCAAACCTCTTTTGGCTTCCTGCATGAGTTGGAAGAAAATTTTAATAATAAGTAAATTAAATACAGGATCTTAATTGGACATCAAATTGAGGAGATTGTCTTCCAGGAGTTCTCTCTCGCTTTGATAGCATTCTCAATTGTGACCTAGTTTTTCTAAGTTTATAACAGCAGTTGGCACAATCTTGCCTACAAACAATAAATATTGGCGCCACTTAGACACTTACAGTGAAAACTAGAATTTCTATTTGCATTTTAGCCAACTATATGTGGTTGGATCCATTTCCTTAACAGTTAAAGCTTTTCAGGTGGTTGAATATCTGACATGTTATTGAACCATGATGGGCCTAAGGAGCTGGAACCTTATAAAATAGTACACAAAAGAAGAGCTAAAAATACTGAAGGGAAAAATACTGAAAGTTTAGAAGGGCAGAAAAGGATGAAATATATAAAAGAGCAGTTAGTTAGAGGGAATGACACATGGCAAGCAGTGAATGGAGAGGGGGGGATGTTGGGAAATTAGTGGGAGAAGACACGGACGGTGAGGGGAATGGTGTGAGGGGGAGAGAATATTCATATTGTGGGAGTGGGGTAGCAGCTGAGTGTGGTGCTCAGTAGCTAGGATCCTGGGTTCTTGATGTTGGAAGACGGATAATCAAGGAGCAGAAGGAGTCATGGAGTTTGTAATTTGTCTTTAACAGTCTGTGTCACTGTTGTGTCTTTTTTATTACTGTCATCGTGTATTTCTGCATTTCTATTCAGCACTATCATTGTCCTGTTGTTGAGTCTCTGTAACGGGTTATGAGAAGCTGTTGTTGCTCTTTTCTTGTATTGTTGCTGGTATTGTCAAAGTGTTTTTCTTTGGCAAATTATTGAATTTATAAATAGTATTTCTTCCTTTGCTGTTGCTGTCTTTTACTGTTACATATCTCGGCACCATCAAATCACAGTTGCAAAAGTGGTCAATCATGGATCAATATACTATAATACCTTATAAACTTTACTCTAGTATTCTGTTTCATGGGGTTTTCTCTTCATAATCATCAATTTCTTTGGTTTTGCAGGCTTGTGTAAGTTCATGAATGTTTATGTTCGGCTTAATAATCACAGCAGGTGTCTCCAAATAGGCCAGACTTTTTGAGTGATTAGAAATCCAACAATTTTAAAAGATAAAAAGAAAGAAAAATACCTCAGTATCTTGAAGAGAATCTCCATTGACAGAGGAAGCAAAATCCTGAGATGCTTGATTTTCAACACTGCTCAGGTAAATTTTCAATACGTACGTGATATGTCAGAATTGAAAACTACAACCAGATTATAAGGGAGAAAAAGGTCAGACGAAAACAATGAGCATGCAGAATACTAGTGAATTTATACATGGATGGAATTTTGGAATCAAGTGAATTTGCAGCTACTCCTGAGCTTCCTTCAACAATTGTAGGTGCAGTGCTCATAGTTACCACAGTGCTTGGTTCAACTCCTGTGGTGCTTGAAGTAACTATTGAATGGGAAACAGAGGTCCCTGTCCCTGATAATCCAGAAACCAACTGTTGAGGATCAGTTGCTGCAATTGGTGTGACAGAATATGGGCTTGAAGCAAGCCCATTTGATGTCAAAGAAGTGATGGAGCTAGCTGCATTAGCTGTTGTAGATGGTGTAGCAGAGGACACAGCAGCATTGGCTGTATCACTTGTTTCTGACTGCATTCCCTGGTTCATAGCTTTCTGTGCCTGCTCACGAGCCAACTGAATGGAAATATTGCAATTTCGGGTAAGAAATTGAATTCTGTCAGGCAAAAAAATGTAAAACAACCACAAACATAATCACTAATCAAAAACCTTAAGTTCCTCAGGTATTGACCAGGTTGATTGCTGAGTAACCTTGTTGTAATAATACCTGCAAGGAGTCACAGCCATAACATAAAAATCAGTTCCATCATTACAAACAAATGAAACAGAAAGGGTACTAGTACAACAAAAAGCTGAAGAATATATATTTTATAAATAAAATTATACAACACATGAAATAAAACGCACTTTCTTCCCTCTGAAGAAGTGAATTCTTTCCAAACAGTTGATGCGTCAGCCCTCTGTCACATCCAGCAGAATTAGTGGAATTTGAAAATACTAAAAGCAAACCATCCAAGAATGATTATCATATCAAGGTAATAATAGTTAATCACATACTGGTGCAAGAAACTAAAGGTATGTATTAAACAAATAAAGGAAAGAAGATAACATCCTGCTGAAGAGTTAATAATTGTTATATTATAACATTGCCAAAATTAATAAGAGTTAGAAGGAATAACACAATAAACCAGAATTTACACATGACATACACATTTATAAGCATACCCCACTGCAATGTATAAACCACTAAATCAAGATCATAAAACAGCAAAGGAATAAAGAAACAAAGAGATGGAGAAAGTAAAAGAAAGCAAGAAGATAAGTATATATAGATGCACAAATGCACGTCTTCTATCTTTTGTGTGTGTGTGTGTGTATAGGTAGAGCAAAGAAACTTACAAAGGAGACAATTGATATCACACACACACACAGCCCATAAAGACCACCCTACAAAACTGCTGGAGGAAGGGGATGGGAAGGGTGCAGTCAACCATTAATTAATGGTATTGCAGAACCACAGCTATACACCAATCTCACATTTTAGGTTTAAAAAAAAATTGTAAATATCAAACTGTTGCCTGCCT
Source organism: Gastrolobium villosum (assembly GCA_032173675.1). NCBI lineage: Eukaryota > Viridiplantae > Streptophyta > Magnoliopsida > Fabales > Fabaceae > Gastrolobium > Gastrolobium villosum. The sequence continues at coordinate 66,023 of JAVKPL010001100.1, forward strand.
TGAGAAAGTGCTACCCCCGCCTTCACAGTGACCATATAGAGCAGTCGTTAAAATTTCTCCTGACTTGCCATGATATCTACAAATCAGTGGAAGCACATGCACATAAAAGGATATTCCCACCATAAACCTTTTATGATCATTGAAAACATTGTAGAAATGGTCAACATCCATATTAGATACCGGTTCTATTGACCACAACATTTTCAAAGCGAGTCCAACAGATAATAAAAATGACACTCAAATTGCAGCAACAGCAACAAATAATCAAAACAACTCACCTCGGTAGGTGACATCAATTCCAAAGGTTTCTCCCAACTAGATTGCCTTGTCCTCTTGTTGTAGTAATATCTGATAAAATTGAGAAAAGAACAAATATTCTCATTAGATAATGTAGATTACGAAAACACTAGATAATCAGATCATTATCATAAATAACAGTAACAATTTCAATAAGATATCTCATGTTTGCTGGCTAAGCAAGATATAATTATATAAACCAATACCTTCTCCCATCAGCAGAAGTATGCTCTTGCCAATCAGATAAGGAGTGCTGGTTAGTAGCATTAGATGCCTAAAATTTGTCAGAACAAAAGTCCGAGAATTATTTCAACCCAAGTTTCTCAGAAATCGTAATGTAACAACAGAAGATTACATTATTACCATAGAAGAAATGTAATTCATTGAATATCGTATAATGTAAGGCATTATCAAAAATATTATCAGCTATTGAGATTCAATTGGTTACTCCCACAAGAAATCTGACTCAAATGGTATCATAACAAGAAAGTCACCAATTCTTTCATAATAGCATACAAACAAAATAAATGCATAACAATTTAAAAATATTTCCTTATACCCCTTAGGCCAAAAAAAGTAATAAAAAAAATTAAACACGAATAGCATCTAATTAATAATACTTAATTTGGACCATCTAGGTTCCAAAGGCATTAGATGTGGATCAAATTGGTAGGTTTGCTAAACCTCCATAACACGGATATAGATACCGACAACCGTGCAATTCACAATTTGAATTGTGCGAAACGATACAGGTCAAACTGCCAGCGATTAAAACCATAGAGGAAATCAGAGGGCGGCTGGAATTGTCACCTAAATCGGAAGGATAATGTACATTGACCCAGAAACTGCGATTCAGTCGCTAGCAACGATTCATCCCGCACGCCACTGCCAGTTTCTGCAAGCGTTGTGCTGATCGTGAAGTCAGGTCAAAGATGACTAGATCACAGAAACCCTAATTTCTGCCTTTGAAAAAAAAAAAACCCTATCCTAACAAGAACAATGTCATATATTCGTTCGTTGTCGGAGTCAGAACTAGGTTTTACTTCTACTGCTGGAACAGGGCAACAGCAAAGGAGAGAGGCGGTATGGTGGCACAGAATTTCAAGGTGGCTAGGTCATCATAAATAACGTATGGCAATTTACCAGGATATTTTATTTTGGACTCCTAAGGCAAAGGCAATATTTTTAGAAGTACAAGTAATACTTGTTTAAGTGTTGTAAGATGCATTATATATATGGGGAAAACGTTTATCATTTTAAATGACACAACTTATATCCTTTCACTCTCACAAAGAGGTGGGACCCACACCTTTATTTTTTTTATCAACTCTCTCTCCTCCTTTATCTATCTCTTTCTCTATCTTAAAATGAAACAACTTTACATCCTTTAAAATGACACACACTTTACCCATATCAGTATATATATATATATATATATATATATATATATATATATAGATATATATAGATATATATATATATATATATATGTATATATGGGGCATGATCTTCTTACACCGTTGTAAGAATAATAATCTTACACTCAATTTTAACCGTTGATTTTCGTATATCTGACGGTTTTAATTTATTGAGAATTAAAAATTAATTAATGAGAATAACCCAATCAATTACAGTTGTTTGATTTACGGAAATAAAGGGTTAGGATTGAGTGTAAGATTTATCATTCTTACACTGGTGTAAATTGATCTTGCACACACACACACATTGTTTTTTCAATTCAAATTTACAAGGATAAAATGACTGTTGTTTTATCCATACCTCTCTTTAAATAATTCCAAACACAACGACCAGAATCACAAATTTACAAGGATAAAATGACTGTTGTTTTATCCATACCTCTCTTTAAATAATTCCAAACACAACGACCAGAATCAGAGTTTGACTTAAAAAACCAACACCAATATTATTATTTTATTTTATATTCGTAAATTTATTATATCATACAAGTAACAATTGAAATTCAAAAATCATTAAAAAAAAAAACCCACCATTTAAAACACTTCATTTTATAGGAATTCCAAACAAGCTTTAACATATATTTACAATTTGTATAAATAAGAGCATTTCAAGTGGAAATTTCTAGAGAATGAATATAAAACAATAATACGCATTTAAGAATCAAAGTATGGATGAAAAACTTACTGAATCAGTTGATGCATTGCCAGATGATTGTACTCCAGCCTGCTGCACTGATGAAACAGGTGCAGCACTCTGAGATACGGAGGACAACCAAGGTTGTCCCCCAGGAGGTGCAAGCATTTGAGGCGGATGCTGGTATTGAGCCAATGCATTAGCATTATCTTGCTGCGGAGCATAAGATGATGTGAACTGAAAAAGTGTAAAATGATGTGAGATTGTAAAAGGTACTAAATATTCAAGAGAAATCTAGTAATCTATCACAACAGGAAAACTCCAAAAACTAAGGTAACCCATACAGTATATGAAGAATGAGGAGTTGTTCCTGAAACAGGCAAGCCAGTCATATGATTGCTAAAGTGCGGGACAGTTTGTTGTGAATGTGGTGGGACAGATGTCAGTGGCCTGTTTGTCTGAATATATGGCATAGGCATAGCCTGCGATGGAGGTGCAGGATGACCAGGCTGAATTGGTCGAGGAGTCAACTGTTGCATAGGTTGAGAATACTGCAATTGCTGACCCTGAACAACAGGCATCCCAACATTGGAAGACGGAATACCATGTCCTGCATGTCCAAATTGTTGTGAAGCCATTGGAACAAATGGTTGCCCTTGCTGAGCTTGAATGACTGGCCGAAACTGCAGATGAAGAGATTAAGAGTTATTGCAAAATTGCAATATATTCTTATTAGCAAGCAAGAAATAGTAGTTAATAATATTTAAAAAAAAATAAAAAATACTTCCCGTTAAACCCGACTAGCGAGTGTGGGGTGGAGGAAATCCTTGTATGCAGCCTTACCCTTGCATAATTGCAAAGAGGCTGTTTCCTGGATTCGAACCCATGACCTTTCAATCATGAAGAAACAGTTTTACCACTGCTCCGGTTCGCCCCCTTAAATAGTAGTTAATAATATGAAGAGGAAAAAAGTAACTTGCATAAATAAGTGAGAACCAAAACTTTGAGGACCCAAAGGTCAAATTGTAGGAAGCCAAATAGGCTAATCCGAGGATATATATATATAAACACACACACACACACACACACACACACACACACACACACACACACACACACACACACACACACACACAGAGAAAGGTACGGAAAAAAAAAAAAAAATTAACATACAAATCATTTTGTATAATTAGCAATTAATAACATATAATGCAAAATACAAAAAATGATCACAGTAATTGATTGTACATCCCAATATTGTCATTCAAAATATAAATTGTATAATGAATTAGATAAAAGCCAAATACTAAGATACTAGCTATTCTTCATACAACATTTAATGTTCTCGAAATCAAAATTACACAATCAAAGCAAACAAGTTACTAACGTAAAGCATTGCATTATAACGATATTTTCGGTTATTTAGTATTGGGAAAGAAATATGTTACCTGCATACCAGACGGCTGAGAATTATTGGCCATTTAACACAAATGACCCCTGCAAAGTGCAAACAGATGCATCGGTCAGCACAAAAACCAACTACGTCTTAATGTCTTACTACATTGCTAAATTTTAGAGTATTTGTGTCATGATAAAAAAGCTTGCAGACAAAATGGAAAAGCATGCAGACGGTTATACCTTTGCATCCATTACACATTGATGTAAGTAAACCCCCGGGGGGGTAAAAAAATTATATTTTCTGCAATGTAACTATAACTATAACCAAAAAAAAGGGAGCTACGTCAGGCAGTAACCGAAGATAAAGCCTGGAGACCACTGTTTCCAACCTTCATTATGGGTCCCACACTCCCACTCCAACTCTGTTCAAGACTCTTTTTAAATCTCCACGTGTGCGATGCCTTGGTAATGTGTTCTACAACCACATACACAATTTCCACCAGAAGGCAGCTTTCCAGCTCATTGTTGTAGGTGGAACGCAAGGCTTGCTTTGTATGTTGCTTCCCAAGTGGGAAAGAGCGTAACAGCCACGCAAGGAAAACCAAAGTCATCACGCTTTTCTCGAGCTAAATTCTCAACTACCTCTTGGATCGGGGAGAAACCCCGCGTGTGGGGCACAATAGCTCCGTAGCCTGGTGCCGCTATTCCGGAAGGATTAGAGTAAGACCTTTACCAATCTATACTGAATTAAGCCCTAATTCCCTTTAGGGAAAACGGCGATGGAGCTGCTGCTTACTTCCTTATCTTTTCCTTCAGGAGTAAGCAGTACCAGTTACAAATGACCCCTTCAGAATCCTTGTTCTTTCTTGTTAAGGAACCCTATTTCATAGGGTCCTTACTCCTTTCTATACTTTCAGGAATTTAGGCTAATTCATTTTGTATCTGCTATCTATCAAAGACTAATTGAAAAACATTTACAGTTAGTCGGGTACCATTCGTTCGAAGGAAAATAAGAAAAAATTTAAAACTTCCTTCGATTTCTGGATTTTCCAATTGCGTGGCAAACCTTAACATAAGTCGTTGCAAATCGAAAAGAATAGCATCGAAATTTATCAAGTTTCATTGTCTCTAATCGAATAAATAATTCACAAAACGACGACACAAATGCTGAACAAATAGGGATAAGTACACTTACAGCTTGGGCTGATAAGGAGATGAAGTCAAGTACCAAAGGTGAAAAGCTATTCGTCTCGCTGAGCTAACAGAAAATCTTCATTTTGGTTTCAAATCAAAACTCACATGTTCTAGGGTTTAAGAGGGTTTGCTGCAATCTAGCACAACTATGAAGAAGCACACGGAGGAATAAGCAACTTGAGGAAGATGAATATAAACATAAGACGCACCATTTTTTTATTTTATAGTATTTAATATGGGTAAGTTGTATTTACCACCATTTTTCTCTTATTATTTTTTACCGCTAAATTTTAACTGTTAGTTTTCTACTATCTAATAACTGGATTTTTTATTTTTATTTTTCTAAGTCCCACGTGATCCTTCCATTAAGAGTTGACACTTGAACAAAAAATTATTTTTATTTTTCTCTCACCTCTCTCTTTATTAGTTGTATAATTTTAATTGGTCTGAATCACTGAATGACTATTAATAATAGTTCGGGACCACTGAAATTTTTCTCCTAATAAACAAGTTTGATCCCGTGTTGGATCGTGCTCTCTTTTACGTGTAATTTTCTTGGGTTTTATTTTTCTCATATTGCATGAGACAAATTCTCATGCAACACACAAAAAAATGGATGGGACCTATTTTTTTATTTTCTCTCTTTTTTTTAATGGATGAATTACAATCATAAAATATTTCTTTTTACGACTTTCCTTACTAATTCGAGGGAAATAAAACAATGTTTATATGTTATATTTAATAATAATAAAGTAACAGAATATAAATAAAATACATGAAAAATAGCCCACAGGAGCTATGCGTTTTGTGAAGCATATTACCTATGAATACGTTAGCTAGGAATCAGCAATAATTGTAATAAAAGTTAGGGGAGTAAGATACATAAAACGATAAAAGCATGAGGTGGGAGATGAGAGAAAAAGGGTCACACTAATCTCCTTCTAATTTTGCTCGAATTCAGTATTGACTCCTATTTCAACTGAAGATATATGCGAGTAAAAAGTGAGGACTATACCAAGTTAAAATTTTATTTTCCGTTTTAATAAGTTTTAATTTAATTTTTTATTACTATTATAATCATTTTGTAATTTAAAATATTATTTTGTTGTACAGAGACTTTATAATTGAAAAGTGACGATATTATACGTTTAATTTTTTTTAAGGGACGATGCAACATAAAATGAAGTTGGACGCTTTGCTTTGTTTTATTATCTTTAACACTTATATTCATTTTGATGATATCTGAGACAATATTATGAATTTTGTGATTTATTTACATTTTTAGAGTTTGAGTATTTGAATGACGTACAATTATCATTTGATTTAAATTGTTTTTACAATTTTCACCAAAAAAAAGAAATTTGTTTTTACAATACATGACTTGGTTTGATGATACTGAGAAATGTTAGAAAACGATATTATGGATTTTGAAATTGATTACAATATTATCTTTGAATATTTAAAAAGCATTGCAATATTGGTGAAATAATATCAAAGAAAATATGGATAATAAACTATGATATTAAAAAATTTATATATTGTGATTTATGTTATTGAAATTAGTTTAAGAGAATGACTTATTTAGAGCACTACAATCTAAAAATAATAGAGGTTAGCTTTTGTGTACCATGACATATTTGTTAGTTGATAGCCTGAGATTGATATGGGTGAAAAGATCCCCCAAAACATAGCGATCATGGACTTTTTTTTTTAAAAAAATTAAAATTACTTTCAAAATAGCTTAATATGCCGAGTTGTACATAGGTGAGATTGTTAGATTGCATGTGGTTCTTATTTCCATAATTTGGAATCGTGGTCCCCAATTTACTTCTTGATTTTAGATAACATTTCAAGAATCTTTAGGAACATAATTGAATCTTAGCGCAACCTAACATCCATAAGCCGATTGATGATTAAAGAGGGCGATTTAACATATGTCTAGAGTTTGTATGTATAACTTTGGATGTAGTTGGGGAGAAATATTTTCTTGATTGAGTTTGCTTATAATAATAATTACCAAACAAATATTTATGTGACACTTTCTAAAGAGCTTGAAGGAAGGCGCTGCAGACCACCAGTAGTATAGTTTTAGTTGGACGAAACTAAACTTTTGAAGCCATACTTAAGATATGAGTCCATTAAGAAAGTGAAATTGAAATGAGAAAGATTGTTGGCCGCCTAGAGTAGGCCAAAAGCCTATGTGGACCTTCGCCTTAGTGATATGAAATTTATGGTTGGAGACTATTTGTTTTCGTGAGTTTCTCCTACATAGGGTTGGCAAAAATGAGCCAACCCGTCAGGTTGGCTCGTAACCCGCCAAAAATGAGCCGGGTTGGGTTGGTAAAAATGAGTTGTCAACCCAACTCGTTTCAACCCGTGAAAAAATAATCAACCCGCGGGTCAAACGAGCCAGCTCGCGGGATGAGTTTTTTTTTATATATAGAAAAATACAAAATATAATATACAAAAATGGACAAAACTCACATATGTTGTCATCATTTTTCTTCCTTCTCTAAACCTAAGTCCCTAATCTTCTCACATCCCTGCCATTTTTATATTGTTAGGCTGTGTTGACTATATTTGGTTCAAATATCTTTGAAAGTAAAATGGCCTTTGAAGGCCGATGCATGTAAGGTGTAAAACAAAAATTTTATTGCGGAACATACATGCACACATAGGTTCATGCTTTAAGACAGCATGATGTTACCTTATTTTTGGCCTGATCAGTCAGGGAGATCAGATGTCAGGCTTGAAGGGTTCAAACCCTCTAATGGTGATCCACACCACCGTTCGTCAATGATGCAAGAACCCTTTCTTGAAAGCCACCAGATGAACACCACAGTGAGGCTTGCTATGCGCACAAGTGGTGAAGGTGGAGGCTGGGTATTCTGTTTGGAAAGGTATAGTGAGCTACCCTACAGAATGGTGCATAGATGGAGGAGAGTTGGCTAGGTTTTCACAAAACCCTAAGGTGAGGAACAAGTCATGTTATATGCGCACACTTGGAGAGGAGGAGGGATTTAAATCATTCAAAATGAAAAACAAACTTTCAAACTTCTTTGAAATTTGCGCATAGAACAGTGAGATAAGGTGGAGCTGTTGCAAAACTAACTTTGCCAACAACCTCCAATCTTATCCACATGAAATTAAGTTCAAAATAATTTAAACTTAAATTCATAAACTATCATATAGTATATACTTCTCATGCGCATAATTCAGCCCTAGAAGGGGTCCAAATATATTGAGTAGTTGCATTCAAAATTTGAATCAACTCACCCACTGATTCCCTCAACCACCAAATCTGAATGGCGGTTTGTTTTAAGTGATAAGATGACATTCTTATCACCTAAAACTTGCGCACCAAACAGCCAAGGAAGTGCCTCCAAAGATGCTTCTTGATCCAAGGAATATGCTCCAATAAGATCCTGTCTTATCCTTTTGTTATGAAACAACTTTTCAAAACCAATTCAAATTCGAATTCAAACACTTGAATTCAAACGTTCAAACATTCAAAATTCAAAATTTCAAATTTCAAATTCAAAATTCGAATTTCAAAATTCAAATCCAGATTCAAATTTCAAATTCAAAATTCGAATTTCGAAATTCAAATTCTAAATTCAAATTTCAAAATTCAAATTTCAAATTTAAAATTCGAAATTCAAATATTTGATTATTAATTTAACTAATTAAATTAATTAGTAATGGCTTGAACTATCCAAGCCCATTACTAAACTCCATGCACCACCCACCCATTTAGGTGGGCTTCCAAATAGCTTCTTGGGCTAATAACCATTATTAGGCCCAATACCTTTAAAGCTAGTCCATCATGACTACAAGGTGTTAGTGTGTGACCCATTAGGTCCAACTTAGCTTCTGACATAACTGGGCTTGGGCCCAACAAGCCCACAACCCAATTAATGACAACACAGAGCACTAGCAATGCTTTGTTGCCCCAGAACTAGTCAGATTAATGACTTGATCAACCTATTGCACATATTTGGTTACCGTATGTATTTCCCTTCGTCTCGGTTATCTTCCCATTAACCTAGGGTAAGGAAATGTATCAACCCCTGCGGTTTAGGGCAAGCTTTATTCGAAATAGGGAATCTTCAATTTACTGACTCTAAAGGCAGATCATCTCATGATCTCTTTTACTATGCATAGATTCCCGAGTCCCTGTAAATGTCATCCTGATTTCTCCGGTTTACAGATAACCTAATCTCTCACAGAGATTTGACGAATTCCTTCAGCTTATTACCCTAGCCCTGTGCCCTTTAAGGACACGCCCAACAGTATACCTATGAGTCTCCATGTTTCAGGCAGACGAGGCATACAATCAAAACATGCCTTCAAGAACACAGTCTAGGTAATAACTTCTGGTCTAAGGAAAGACATATCCAAACATAAAGAGATTACTCTAATGACACTATCTGTGAGATTTCCTCATAGAGTCTCTTTTGGGTCTGTTCAGTGCGAGCTATACTCTTATAGGTCCACCCACGACTTTAGCTAAGATATCTCCATATCTGCAGCTCATGAGGTCTTTACCTTGTATCCATATACAAGTAGATAAGTCGTACTAGTCTTTACTCGAGATCACTGATCCCCAAACTCAGTGTCTTTAGACTAGGAACATATAATTAGGAATAGACATGCAATATCCTTGAATCCTCATGATCGTGATCTTATCACAGATACTCAAGAGATACCTGTTCTCTTCCAAGGGGTTTATCCAGTTCGTTCATATAATATTAACAGTAATATCGAGACACAATATGAAACTGAATAAATAGTGCTTTCATTTATTTGCGACAAACAAAGTTCTGCATCTAGTGTCCTTTATTTAATCAAAAGATTGTCTCTAGGACACCCATATGCTAACAAGCTCCCACTTGGCCTAGAGCCAATCAGACCTAAGTCGTATGCCCAAAGCCTCATAATGACTATCATATTTTCTCTGAGAAACAACCTTTGTCAGAGAATCGGCCAGGTTATCGTCTGTGGGAACATAATCCATTTTTACATCATTCCTATCAATGATTTCTCTAATCAAATGATATCTGTGGATCACGTGTTTAGATCTTTGATGAGACCTAGGTTCCTTTGACTGTGCAATGGCTCCTGTGTTGTCGCAAAGCAACTGTATGGGCTCATCCACGCTTGGAACCACCCTTAGTTCATTTACGAACTTCTTGATCCACACTGCCTCCTTAGCTGCTTCTGAAGCAGCTATGTATTCAGCCTCTGTCGTTGAATCTGTTGTTGTCTCCTGCTTGGAACTTTTCCAAGACACTGCCCCACCATTTAAGGTGAATACGAATCCTGACTGTGACTTGCAGTCATCTTTGTCACTCTGAAAGCTGGCATCAGTGAACCCTTTCACTGTTAACTCATTAACCCCACCATAGACCAAAAACGCATCCTTAGTTCTTCTTAAGTATTTAAGGATGGTTTTGACTGCCGTCCAGTGACCCTCTCCAGGGTCTGACTGGTATCTGCTCGTAATGCTTAAAGCATATGAGACATCTGGTCTCGTAAATATCATGGCATACATGATGGATCCAATAGCCGAAGCGTATGGAATTCCACTCATGCGATCCTTCTCAGGCTGTGACTTAGGACACATAGCCCTTGATAGGTGTACCCCATGACTGACAGGAAGAAAACCCCTTTTCGACCCTTCCATGCTAAACCACTTTAGCATCTTGTCAACGTACGTGGATTGAGATAAACCCAGCAGCCTCTTGGATCTATCTCTATAGATCTTTATACCGAGTATAAAGGCTGCCTCTCCCAAATCCTTCATGGTAAAGTTTTCTGAAAGCCACTCTTTCGTTATTTTTAATGTGGGGATGTCATTTCCTATTAGCAATATGTCATCTACACAGAGCACTAGGAAGACGACATTACTCCCACTAACCTTTCTGTAAACACAAGGTTCATCCTCGTTCTTGATAAAACTGTTACTCTTAACGACTTCATCAAAACGTATATTCCAACTCCTTGATGCTTGCTTTAGCCCATATATTGACCTTTGTAGTTTGCATACCATATGCTCCTGATCTTTGTTTTCAAAGCCTTCAGGTTGTGTCATGTACACTTCCTCCTTCAAGAACCCATTCAAGAAGGCGGTCTTGACATCCATTTGTCAAATTTCATAGTCGCGGTATGCTGCTATTGCAAGCATGATCCTAATAGATTTGATCATGGCAACTGGTGAGAAAGTTTCATCACAGTCAACTCCTTGTCTTTGACGATACCCTTTCGCCACCAACCTAGCTTTGTAGGTCTGAACGTTGCCATCTGCATCAGTCTTTCTTTTAAAGACCCATTTATTACCGATAGGAACTATTCCTTGCGGTTTAGGAACCAAGGTCCATACCTTGTTCTGATACATCGAATCCATTTCAGATTCCATGGCTTCAAGCCATCTTGAGGATTCAACATCTTTGACCGCCTCCTCGTAGTTACTTGGTTCATCATCCTCAACAGTTTGCAGATTCTCAATCACAAACCCGTACCTTTCAGGTGGATGGATGACCCTCGTAGATCTACGGAGTTGTGTGTTTACTTCTCCATTGGAGAACGTCGCCTGCGGAGCAGACTCGGGTTCCTCAATTTGTTCTTGTGGATCTTGCACTTCTTCAAGATCAATCTTACTCCCACTGCCTCCTTGAGAGATCAAATCCTTCTCAAGGAACTCTGCATTCTTTGACACAAACACTTTGTGTTCTTCCATGGAGTAGAAGTAGTATCCCTTAGTACCTTTAGGATACCCCACAAATAGACATTTAGTACTCTTAGCACTAAGCTTGTCTGATGTCAACGCTTTGACATAAGCTGGCGATCCCCATACCCTGAGGTAACTCAGATTGGGTCTCTTACCACTCCATATCTCATATGGTGTGGTCTGAACAGATTTAGACGGTACCCTATTTAGAAGGTATGCCGCTGTGTCTAAGGCATATCCCCAAAACGATTTTGGAAGTTGAGTCTCACTCATCATAGACCTAACCATGTCTAACAAGGTCCTGTTTCTCCTTTCGGAGACACCGTTTTGGTGTGGTGTGTAAGGAGCGGTAAATTGTGAGAGAATTCCATTTTCTCTCAGATAACCCTGAAACTCGTGGCTCAAATATTCACCACAACGATCTGATCGTAATATCTTAATCATCTTGCCACGTTGTTTCTCCACTTCATTCCTAAACTCTTTGAACTTTTCAAACACTTCAGATTTATATCTCATTAGGTATATATACCCAAATCTTGATTTGTCATCTGTAAAGGTAATGAAATAAGAATATCCACCTCTAGCCTCAATAGACACTGGGCCACATACATCAGTATGAATGAGTTCTAATAACTCACTAGCCCTATGACTCTCAAGCCCTTTGGGCTTGTGTTGAATCATTTTCCCAGCTAGACAAGATTCACATTGTCCATAGGATTCCAAATCCATGGAGTCCAGGTATACATCTCTATGCATCCTAGACAATCTTGTTTCATTTATGTGTCCTAGTCTACAGTGCCAAAGATAAGATTGATTATCCGTCCTAGGTCGTTTCACATCTATATTGAGCACTTCATTTCCCATTTCCAACACATACAATCCATTTATTAAAGAAGCAGTACCGTAAACCATATCATTCAAAATGATAGAAAAAGTACCATTCCTAATACTGAAAGTATATCCATCTTGTTCTAAACAAGAAATTGAAATAATGTTTCTAGAAATTTGCGGAACATAAAGACAATTATTCAAATGCAATAAAAGGCCCGTAGGCAAAATAAGGTCAGCATCTCCAACTGAATGAGCAGCAACTCTTGCTCCATTACCAACGCGGAGATCCACCTCGTTTCTATCCAATCTCCTTGGGCTCCTAAGTACCTGCAACATATTGCAGATATGAGAACCACATCCGGTATCCAATACCCATGAGGATGGATTAGCATAAGAATAATTTATCTCAATCATGAAAATACCTGAGGCAGAAGCATCACCATGCTTCTTGTCCTTCACATTGTTCAGGTAGTCTGGACAATTCCTCTTCCAGTGGCCTTTCTTGCCACAATGGAAGCACTCAGCATCACCCTTGTCCTTAGGTGCCTTCTTACCCTTCTTCTTGCCCTTCTTCTTCTTGGATTTTCCTTTGGGCTTAAGGGGGTCACCTTTTGCAGGCTCCTTACCCTTTCCCTTGGCCTTGCTAGGCCCACCAATCAAAAGAGCCTGTGTCCTATCCTTCTTGATAGACACTTCAGCTGTTGTTAACATGCTTAACAACTCAGGCAAGCTCACTTGCATCCCATGCATATTGTAATTCATGATGAATTGACTGAAGGAAGGTGGAAGTGAGGTGAGGACTAAGTCATTACTTAGCTCGGCATCCATGATGAAGCCTAGGTTTCCTAGCTTCTCAATCAGCCCGATCATCTTGAGAACATGGCTGCCAACAAACATGCTCTCAGTCATCCTACAAGAGAACAGTTCTCTTGAGGCCTCATACCTCTCATGCCTGCCTTTAATATCATACAACTCCTTGAGATGTACGATAATAGAGGGAGCATCCATATGCTCATGCTGCTTTTGCAGTTCAGGCGACATGGATGCCAACATGATGCATACTGCCATCACATTGTCATCCAAGTGCTGTTGATGGGTTACGAAATCAAATTCCGCAAACCCTTCTTCCCCTTCCCGTGGAGCTACGGGTATTACAGCATCTAAAACGTAGGCAATCTTTTCGGCCCTTAGAACTATTCTTAGGTTCCGATACCAGTCCATAAAATTCGAATCGGTTAGTTTATTCGTATCGAGTATTGAACGCAGTGACAGTGGATTAGTCATACTATAAGCTGAAAAGGATGTAAAGATAGTTTTAGTTAATATACGGTTATGTAGTTAAAAGCAAATTATTAAAGACTTGAAATAATTTGCCCCTCCCACTATTTTATCTAAGTCAATGACCCTTCCTTTTGACTTAGAGTTAATCTACTTTAGATTTTACCTTAGTGGGATTAAGAGTGCGATTATTTATTTTAACCTCCGTCTGAGACAACAAGATTAATTTAAATAAAGGGTTGATCTTTATCAACAGTATCTCATACCCTCTCTTAACATTAGGTTGACAACTCTTTGTCACTTAGTGGTGCATCTCATGCAACCAACCTAGCACCATTACCCTAAGCACATAAGCCCGGCTGTGCCTGCAACTTATGTCTTAGTTAAGCATTAAACCAGCACCCTAAGTGTCTTACACTTCAAACACTACTCTAGCCCAACGAAATAGTGGGTCCCAACTGAGTTGTGGAGCACCACTATGTATAAGAGTTTTGAGTAGCATTGGTGGTGAGAGGTAATCATATGCTTAATTATTTATTCCTTTTAAGGGTTCCTTTTATCTTGGGGTTAATTAGGTCCCATCAAACGCATATTGTAAGTTATCATGCTAGTCGTTAGCTATGTCAAACATCTATCGGTATACACTAGTCGCTATTGGACAAACATAATAACCATACAAAACGCGGTTTGCCCAATTTATGCATACTAGACGTTCTAATCATACATGCATATAAATAGTTTATATTGAGATAGCCATGGTGCTCGCGCTTTTGCCCTTTTGATTCTTTAAGCAACGACCGCTTGTCGTCTATACGCCACTAGCCTATTTCTCTAATTACAAATAACTAAAGAAACTCCATAACATTTTGGAGGGACAAAATTACAAAATTTAAATTACAAATACACTTGTAAATTAAAATGCGCGATTACACATTAATTTAAAAATTCAAAAAAATTTAAATTCGGGCACCATGACCATCCCCTTCCTGTTTGTACCTGAAAAGTTCAAAACTTGCAAACACAAACATTATATTATCACATAACATTTTCACATGTATTTTGACATTTAACATTTAAACATCAAAATAACATCAAGATTCATAATCTTAAATTTCTCATTGGCCGAATTTAAAAACAATTTCAATTCAAATTTTGTTAATTCTTTCTCAAAGAAAACAAAATTAAACCATGCATGTAGCCATGAATCCCTACATGGCCGAATCTACCCTTTCAAAAAGGGTGTTCCTTTTAAAACTTTCATAAAGAAAAAGAAACTAAACCATGATGCATAATGTTTTATGAACACAGAATCAAATTTACATGTTCATAAAAAAAAAACTTTAACACTTTAAAGGATTTGTGATTCAAAATCCATATGCAGAATTTAAACTTTAACCCTTTAAAGATTTTTGACCGTGAAAAACTCTTTTCACAAACAAGGTACCATCACCTGTCGATGGTAAAGCAACCGGGCTCTGATACCACTTGAAAGTAAATTGGCCTTTGAAGGCCGATGCATGTAAGGCGTAAAACAAAAATTTTACTGCGGATACATGCACACATAAGTTCATGCTTTAAGACAGCATGATGTTACCTTGTTTTTGGCCTGATCAGTCAGGGAGATCAGATGTCAGGCTTGAAGGGTTCAAACCCTCTAATGGTGATCCACACCACCGTTCGTCAATGATGCAAGAACCCTTTCTTGAAAGCCACCAGATGAACACCACAGTGAGGCTTGCTATGCGCACAAGTGGTGAAGGTGGAGGCTAGGTATTCTGTTTGGAAAGGTATAGGGAGCTACCCTACAGAATGGTGCATAGATGGAGGAGAGTTGGCTAGGTTTTCACAAAACCCTAAGGTGAGGAACAAGTCATGTTATATGCGCACACTTGGAGAGGAGGAGAGATTTAAATCATTCAAAATGAAAAACAAACTTTCAAACTTCTTTGAAATTTGCGCATAGAACAGTGAGATAAGGTGGAGCTGTTGCAAAACTAACTTTGCCAACAACCTCCAATCTTATCCACATGAAATTAAGTTCAAAATAATTTAAACTTAAATTCATAAACTATCATATAGTATATACTTCTCATGCGCATAATTCAGCCCTAGAAGGGGTCCAAATATATTGAGTAGTTGCATTCAAAATTTGAATCAACTCACCCACTGATTCCCTCAACCACCAAATCTGAATTGAGGTTTGTTTTAAGTGATAAGATGACATTCTTATCACCTAAAACTTGCGCACCAAACAGCCAAGGAAGTGCCTCCAAAGATGCTTCTTGGTCCAAGGAATATGCTCCAATAAGATCCTGTCTTATCCTTTTGTTATGAAACAACTTTTCAAAACCAATTCAAATTCGAATTCAAACACTTGAATTCAAACGTTCAAACATTCAAATTCAAAATTCAAAATTCAAAATTTCAAATTTCAAATTCAAAATTCGAATTTCAAAATTCAAATCCAAATTCAAATTTCAAAATTCAAATTTCAAAATTCAAATTTCAAATTCAAAATTCGAATTTCGAAATTCAAATTCTAAATTCAAATTTCAAAATTCAAATTCAAAATTCGAAATTCAAATATTTGATTATTAATTAAACTAATTAAATTAATTAGTAATGGCTTGGACTATCCAAGCCCATTACTAAACTCCATGCACCACCCACCCATTTAGGTGGGCTTCCAAACAGCTTCTTGGGCTAATAACCATTATTAGGCCCAATACCTTTAAAGCTAGTCCATCATGACTACAAGGTGTTAGTGTGTGACCCATTAGGTCCAACTTAGCTTCTGACATAACTGGGCTTGGGCCCAACAAGCCCACAACCCAATTAATGACAACACAGAGCACTAGCAATGCTTTGTTGCCCCAGAACTAGTCAGATTAATGACTTGATCAACCTATTGCACATATTTGGTTACCGTATGTATTTCCCTTCGTCTCGGTTATCTTCCCATTAACCTAGGGTAAGGAAATGTATCAACCCCTGTGGTTTAGGGCAAGCTTTATTCGAAATAGGGAATCTTCAATTTACTGACTCTAAAGGCAGATCATCTCATGATCTCTTTTACTATGCATAAATTCCCGAGTCCCTGTAAATGTCATCCCGATTTCTCCGGTTTACAGATAACCTAATCTCTCACAGAGATTTGACGAATTCCTTCAGCTTATTACCCTAGCCCTGTGCCCTTTAAGGACACGCCCAACAGTATACCTATGAGTCTCCATGTTTCAGGCAGACGAGGCATACAATCAAAACATGCCTTCAAGAACACAGTCTAGGTAATAACTTCTGGTCTAAGGAAAGACATATCCAAACATAAAGAGATTACTCTAATGACACTATCTGTGAGATTTCCTCATAGAGTCTCTTTTGGGTCTGTTCAGTGCGAGCTATACTCTTATAGGTCCACCCACGACTTTAGCTAAGATATCTCCATATCTGCAGCTCATGAGGTCTTTACCTTGTATCCATATACAAGTAGATAAGTCGTACTAGTCTTTACTCGAGATCACTGATCCCCAAACTCAGTGTCTCTAGACTAGGAACATATAATTAGGAATAGACATGCAATATCCTTGAATCCTCATGATCGTGATCTCATCACAGATACTCAAGAGATACCTGTTCTATTCCAAGGGGTTTATCCAGTTCGTTCATATAATATTAACAGTAATATCGAGACACAATATGAAACTGAATAAATAGTGCTTTCATTTATTTGCGACAAACAAAGTTCTGCATCTAGTGTCCTTTATTTAATCAAAATATTGTCTCTAGGACACCCATATGCTAACAATCTTACCCACTTGTTAGTAAGTGGTTCTGATTGTTTCTTGATGTTGATGCAAATTTGTTGTTAAGAAAATTCAAAATTAAAATATTTTGCTTTTATGTATTATTTTGTAACCATTTGTTTAAGCTAATGGAAGCCACAAAGCTGGTGCATTAATATTACAGGGTCATTTAAAGAAGCTGAAAACGAGCCAGCCCGTGAGCAATTTTCGAGCCAACCCGCGAGCTATTTTTTCAAACCAACCCACGAGCCATATTTTTGAGCCAACCCGCAATCCAACCCTAACTGACTCGGGTCGGGTTGGGTTGGGTTTTCTGGCTCATTTTATTTTTTGAGCCAACCCTAACCCGGCTCGTTTTTTTCGGGTTGAATGCGGGTTGGGTTGGGTTGGGTCGGGTCGGGTTGGTCCCGTTTTGCCAACCCTACTCCTATATAAGGAATGATGGGGTTTGGTAAGAATTAGAAGCTTAATTCGTGGTCTTTTTAAGATTTTGGAATGAGTTGGTGTTGTAGTTTATCACTGTGTTTTTGCACCTGAATTTGAATCCATGTTATAGAAGTATTTTCCAAATATCTCACATGTTTTAGCTACAATCCTTATAGTAGACAAATATTGTCATATGAAGATAAGCGTGTGGCTATTGTTAATAAACAAGCTAAGAAATTGTGTGCGGAAGATATTTCTTTAGTTCACGTTGCTTGACAAAATCATTATAGCAAGGAAACCACATGGATTCGAGGAGTTTGTTACATTACGAAGATCTTAGGTTGCAAAGAAGTTGAAAGGCTATATGGGTTGTTACACGGTTAGTACATGAGTAGCGTAATGTTTAGGTCATTGTACTGTTGGTTATTTAGAAGGGTTGTTAGTTGCTTTGGGATGTATATGAAGAAACCTTTCTGTAAATAGGGCATCATTTGAATAATAAACCAATTGAATTTCTCTTATATTTTCTCGTTCATCTTCCTCCCTTAGGGTCCAACACCCTAACATTGGTGCTTTCATTTGAACACCATTCTTTTGTTTTCTCTTTCATCCTCTTCTTCTCTTCCTGATTTCATTATGAGAGTTCAAGAATTTTTTAGGAGTTTAAATCATTTCAGCAATGGATTGACACCAATCTTAAAGAAATCCGTTTGCAAGCAACGGATACCAAGAATCAAATCTCCTTGTTGGTGAATCAGATGTAGGGGTGTAAATGGATCAGGTTAGGCCAGGCTTTGGCCTTCCTGGCCTAGGCCTACATAAAAAAATATGGAGCTTATATTAGCCTGTTAAAGGCTTTGTTTATAGGCCAAGTCTGACTTATTTCACAAAATTAAAAAGCCTGATATGGCCTATATGCCTAATAGGCCTCCCACTACAATTATATATTAATAGAAGGCATTTAAATAATTTTAGGGTTTTAACTTTTTTTTTTGTAGAAGTCCCCATGACCGACAAGACGACAACTACTTGATAACAAGATATACTTTTATATTCAACAAAATTTCAACTTGCTTGAAATGAAATCATTTTACGTAACTATGCAAAGATTATTGAATCACTTTCGATTTATATTATTCATTTAAGGACTATTGAATCAACAAAGCCAAATTACTTAAGATTCCCCCTATCTTTATTAAGTTTGTGTTTTAGTCATTTTTACAAACACATTGTGGACATATATTATCCAGCAACTGAACATGTTTGATCACTTTCGGCATCATATTCAATTTATTGCAAATTTTAAAAAGGAGAGCAGAGAGACAAAGAAGGATGCGTCGGAGGTTAATATAAAAGGAAATAAAATAAAACAAAGAATTGTCGGTCAACACTCAGTATGAGCACCAAAGATCCAAAACAATAAGAAAAAAAAAAACAAGGTCACCATCATGAAGCACGAGTAGTCGATAACTAATGGCTGATCCCACCGATCCCACGTTCTTCAACGGCGATCCTGAAAAATCAAAGATAAAAATGATCTTGCATCCGATTCAGATCACATGCACTGGGAAAACCGTTCAAACGAACGATCCTACAATGTTACTCACGATTTTAGCAACATTATGCAACACTCCCCTTTTATCTTTAGGAGGGAGGAATGTTACATCTCGAAGATCACAGGTTGCAAAGAAGCTGAAAGGCTTTATGGTTGTTACACAGTTAGTACATGAGTAGTGTAATGTTTGAGTCATTGTATTGTTGGTTACTTAGCAGGGTTGTTAGTCACTTTGGGATGTATATAAAGAATCCTTTATGTAACCAGGACATCATTTGAATAATAAACCAATTGAATTTCTCTTCTATTTTCTCGTTACTCTTCCTCCCTTAGGGTCTAGCACCCTAACATTGGTGCTTTCATTTGAACACCATTCTTTTATTTTCTCTTTCATCCTATTTTTATTTTCTTGATGTCTTTATAAGAGTTCAAGAATTTTTTAGGAGATGAAATCGTTTCAGCAATAGGTTGACACCAATTTGAAGAAATCCGTTTGCAAGCAACTGATACCAAGAATCAGATCTCCTTGTAGGTGAATCAGACGCAACAGCTTCAAGAGGCTGTTCTTGCTCGAAATGCACAACCTAGAGATTCTCCTCATATGTAGCCCACAGGTAGAAGTTTCACCATTGTTTCAGCCTTCGACGAAGCATGATAACATGGATTAACATTCTTTGTTGAAAGGGGTGATGGCGGAGGAAGTGGACTATGTCCAGCAGAGGGTGGAACCAATACTTGCAGTGTCCACTGATCAAGTGCCAAGTCGTGCTCGGCATCACGTATTAGAACCAGAATCATTTCAGCAGAACCATTCCAATCAGTTTGATGTTAACGATATGAGTTCGTTACTCAAATTCATGCAACTTGAAATTCCTTCGTTTGATGGAAAGCACTCCAATGCATGGGTCTGTACAATAGAGGTGTTCTTCAATTTACAGCAAGTATTGTTGTTCTTAAGTACCAGCTCGTAGGTTTCAAGATAGAAGGATAGGCTGCTCCTTGATATCGATAGCTATTCAACGAAGACACGTTACGTTCTTGGCGGGATTTAAAAGATATAACAGTTCTTATAAATAAAGCATCTTATGTTGCCCACCATGATATATTCTGTTTCAATTGGGATCCAGGAGGATCTTCAGTTCTTCCTATGGACCTTGAGAATGATCATCAATTGTTGAGGAATGAGTTGCAGAAGTTGCACCAAAGGCTTCTTCACACCCACCATGCACGCAAAGTGTTCGACGAAATTGATGCATCAATTCAACCTTTTTTTGGGGCTATGAACTACCCATTTTTTGTTGGTTTTTGCTCCCTTATTTTTTGTTTATTGGAAAAGGAATGCGTGATTCTTTTCTCAGGAATGCCATCACTTATATCAATCTTTCATTTGGATCCCAAACCAGTGACAACCTTGGTGAAAAATAGAGCCCTCATGTTTCTGTCCCTTCAAGCCCGAGCTGCAACACCTTATATAAGGACCTAGTAACTATAAGGTTATCCATTGATCTCCTTTATCCACCTACTGGGTATGGATGATCACAAATTTTCACTGTTTCTTGGACCTTGAGGACAAGGTCCAATGTGAAGGAGGGAGGAATGTTACATTACATAAGTAGTGTAATGTTTAGGTCACTGTACTGTTGGTTACTTAGCAGGATTGTTAGTTGCTTTGGGATGTATATAAAGAATCCTTTCTGTAACCAGGACATCATTTGAATAATAAACCAATTGAATTTCTCTTCTATTTTCTCATTCTTCTTCCTCTCTTAGGGTCCAGCACCCTAACAGAGTCCATGCGTGAGAAGTATCTGCATATATTTGGAGCGTATAATAAGTTCTTTTAAATTGGGGGATCAAATTTCTTGAGCAGAGAAATGTAGCACCCTTTCACGTATCATAAGGGTACTATCTTCTTTCTTGAAGATAAAACTAACGTTATAAAACTTGACTCGGTTAAGTAGGGGTGTAAATGGGCTGAGTCGGGCTAAACTTTGATTTAAATTGGCTAGGCTCATTTAAAATATTTTAAGCTTGCCTTAGTCTGTTAGTATAGTGTAGGCTAAATTATAAGTCCTGTCTGATCTATATTTAAAAAACAAAAAGTCTGGCCTAGGCTTATTAGCTCGTTTAAGCCTATTAGGTATTCAAGAATTAAAAATATAATTAAATAATATTATTTTGTTAATCAAAATTATTTAAATAATTTTTTATTTTAAATAAATAATATGATATAGGCCTATGTAAAGAAAGTTTTTTGTTTGCTTTCTAAATAGGCTTTTTTAAAGGCTTGAGCCTGAATTGTAGGTCTCTATTAGGCCGTTTGACCCATTTATACTCTTATGGGAGTGACTCACTCATTTAATTAGTTGAACTGGACAAATATATACAAATTCATATTTTATACTCTGAATTTGAAAAAATTATTACAAGATCAAACACAATTTAACAATTCTATGTTATGATTTCTAAAAGTTCAATAAACAATTAATCAATAAGTTCCACGAAATAAGTTCACAACCACAATTACAGATATATCAATATATATTATAATTTAATTGCGAGTTATTATAAGTTAATTTACACTAAATATTGTATTATAATTTTAATGCATTAAAGGCATACACAGTAATCAGAAAATCATTAACACACTTATTTTTATAATAATCAAATTCTATATTTTTTTTTTTATAATATTAGTATGTAAAAATAGATGAAAAGTGAAATATATATATAAGAACAAACATTATCTAAACTGTCGAAATTGTAAAATATAAAATAAGTTGTAGAGTAGTTAGGAGAGTTTGGGCTTTGGGCTAAAGTCCAATACATCACATTAGTCAATATTACAACATATAAAGTGAGTTGGAGATTGACTACAAAAATTTGCACTAAAGCCCAATATATCGCATTAGGGTAAGATGGATATATATATATATATATATATATATATATATATATATATATATATATATATATATATATATATATACACACACGTAGAGGTAGGATCCTTTAACACCGGTGACACCATTGATCTTTTTTGATCTAATGACTCTTAGATGATGTGTCAAATTTCAAATTTGATACCGTTAGATCCTACTATATATATATATAAAATATCAAAATTGTCACATAACTTACTGCAAATCACCATTGAATCAAAGAGAGAGAAGCTAAAAAGTTTTTGAAAAAAGTGAAAAGGTTGATCGAATGGCAATTAGATAGGTAGTGAGATGATAGTAGAAGATTTTAGATATATATATATATATATATATATATATATATATATATATATATATATATATATATATATATATATATATATATGTACATGATATTCTTACACCAGTGTAGATAAGTTATTTACATTGACTTGTATCCAATGACTCACCTAAAAAATGACATAGATTTGAGGGTAAATGTAGATAATTCATCTATATTCACTATATATATATATATATATATATATATATATATATATAAATAGTAAAGTTATTTACATATATATATATATATATATATATATATATATATATATATAAATAATAATAATAAAGTATATGAAAAACAATTCACAAGAGCTCTGTGTTTTGTGCAATATGAGGCATCAACAATTTTTTTTTAAAGAAGTTGAGGGGATAAGAAACATAGAACAAGAGAAGCATAAAGTGAGAGAGTAGATAACAAAAGGCACACTAATCTTATTCTTTTTTTTTTTGTTAATCAAAGGCACACTAATCTTTTTTTTTTTTTTTTTTTTTTTTGATAAACGCACACTAATCTTATTCTAATTGTGCATCGATTGACAACTTTGTCTCTTATACGCTCAGAATATATATGAGCGGATAATAATAACTAATAACTATAACAAGTTGAAATTTTATTTTCAGTTCTAATTATTTTTAATTTAATTTATTATTGTTATTATTTTATTATACCACAATTTTATAAAAAAATTGAAATTAATTTAATGGAGAAGGTTATACTTACAACATATTTTCTTTTACAACCTTTTACAACCAATATTTTAACCATTGATTTTCGTCAATCGATGGTTAAGATTTTCGTCAATAAAATTTATTAATTAATTATTAATTCGTAATAAATCTTAACCGTTGATTGACGGAAATCAACGGTTAAAATATTGATTGTAAGAGGTTGTAAAAAAAAACAATTTAAATATAATCTCTCTAATTTAATTCCTTAATTATAAATAGTGACAAGAAGATTATCTTCTTGTATACCAATCACGACTAAAACGAATGTTGACTTTTTTAATAAACATATTATTATTATATTGAAAATGGCCTAATTATAATAAGATATCAATATCACACAATTCCAAAAAAAGAACTTGATCTCATTTCAGCTGTTCGACCCTTGGACTATATATCCTTAGATCCTTTATAAGACTTGGTCAACAAACATACAAGTAGGTTTATTTATTTTTATTTAAATAAAATGATATTTCATTAATTTTGGTAATTGTTGATATGTATTTAGGGCTTGAAAAACTTAAATAGGCTATAAGACTTAAACCAAATTTTTTATTTTAAAATATAAATTATGCCAAACTTTAAATATTTTATATAAGTTTGGTCTATTTAGACCAAAGGCAAACCTAACTCAACCAGTTTATGCCCCTACAGCCAACACAAGCCTAAAAGTGATCAATTCATACTCAATATCACTATGATCCAATTAAATATACTCTTGAATGTAATTTAGACATCTTAAACTATACTATTGTATGCAATTGGGAAATCATAACATTAAATTAGTTATAAATGTTATAATATCAAATACAACTATACAAGTTTTACAAATTAAATAAATAAATTAAAATTAAAAAATAAAGTGTGCCTACAACCGGTATTTACAAGGGTTTATCATCTATCATTTAATATGACCACAAAAAACTTCCTACACACAAAATGTTTTGTGTGTGCCTACAAGCAAAAAAAAGAAAAAATTCGGCACGTAAAACGAATCTCTATAATATAACACAAACACTTTTTCTGCAACATATCTCTTATAAAATCCTATTTACAACAGTAATCCTATTTACAACAGTATATTAAGGGTAAGTTACCCGTTATAAAGTCATAGGTAGTGGGGTGCTGAATTTTTATATTTTCTGCCTATGGTTTTCTAGTCAACAACAATGAAATTGATATAGCTATAGGCAGCAAGAGGATCAGTTAAACAACATTCGTCAAATCATGAACAAAAGAGCATAGAAAACAGCTATTTTATCATTCTCACTTAACATTATTCTTCACACACTGATGCCTTGGACTTGTACAGGAATCTCCCAGCATAACATAAATTACGAAAAGTTAAAAAACATGTCAATTTCTATCTATGTTTGTGAGAGGTGTGAGATCCTGACCAAATTATTGTCACGAACATTGCAAGATCGCTTACATGAGAAAAAAGAAAAGCTCTTCCTTAACCTTGATGCAACACCAGCCTTAGGCAATTCTGTGTTCATCTTAGCACTTTCCTTATTCTTGGTGCACTCTTTGTAAGCAGCTAAGAAAGGATCGTTGTCTTGAACAAAAAGACCCCTCTTGGAAGAAGTTCTATAAAAAGGAGGTTGAAAAGCACAAGGAGGAAGTGGGATTTGGAAATCATGAACTGGGGTTTTAGCAATAGCTGATTCTGTTGTTGTGCAAGGTGGTGGTGGCAAATTTGGCAAAATCTTGTTCTCTGTACTTGGTATCAGATTTTCACCATGAGTAGTTACTTTGGATACACCAGGTTTCTTTTCCCATGAGAAGGATATATTTCCTGCTGAATGATCTTGTGGTGGACTCATTCTCTATGGAGTTTTAGTTAATGGAATAAAGACAAGACCTATATACATATATATGTAGCTTAGGTGGTGTAGTGTGATTGATTCTACTAGGCCTTTATATATTTGTTCCACCATATAGGTCCAAATGGCACCATATCTAATGGACAATAACATAAAATGTATGCATAAGCATATATAATTTTATAGTTTTTGGGTTTAAAATTAATTTGGAAAGAGGACAGAGAGGAATTGGAAAATGGGGTTATAAAGGTATAAGACAATAACATGGGGTCATAAAGGTATAAGACAAATTTAAGATGAGATTAGTCCAAAACATTTAAGTTTCCAAAAAACATCAAATTGCATAAGTCGCTAGTTTAATAAATTGCATTGAGATAGTTTGATGAAGTGGCTATTTTATTTTTATTTAGCAAAAGCAAATCATCATTTCTCTAAATTAAAAAAAAAAAGGTCAAAAGGGGTGTGTGGATTAGATTAGCTCTACCGGAATCAAAAAAGAAAAAAGAAAAAAGAAAAAAATGTTCATAGCAGGCCGAGGTTATAAAATAGAAAACGGGGACAATCTGCAATTTGGACTTTGGAGTAATGTATTATCTATGGAAAAAATTAAAGCATCGTTTATATGAGGCTGCAGAAAACAAAATTAGACAAAAAAATAGGCTCTTTCTTCCTTGTTTTCTTTTCACCAATCCTTTTCTATAGTTTTCACAAAAGAATTATGATATATAAAAAACTGTCATTTGATACATACATGTATCCTTTGACATTGGTGTCAAATTTGAAGTTTGACACCTCATCTGAAAGCCGTTAGATCAAAAAAGATCAATGGTGTCACATGCTTACAAATCAGAGTCGTTGATTTTTTTGAACTAACGGCTCTCAGATGAAATGTCAAACTTCAAATTTGACACCTACCTCTATATATATATATTACATGGACCCTCTCCTTAGAAAAAACACAAAAAACAAACAATTGAAGTTGAATTTGAAGATATTATCTTAATTTTTTAACTGCTTTCCCATCATATTGGTATGGACAACTTTGCCAACACAAACATCACCAGAGTACTTGCAGGAAAAAATATGCATATACTTCCTTATACTAAGCCTTGATCCATTGTTTTTATGATCCCTATTAGTCCCTTGTAGCACAAAGGGGCTTTTGGTGCATTTCTTGTAAGCTTCCACAAAAGGGTCTTCTTCCATTCTAAAAGAACTAATTCTGAGCGAAGTCTGAACTGCACATAATCCAAGAGGAATCTGTGTGTCCTCCTCCACTCTAAGTCTTTCACTTCCATATGATGAACATGGAGGAGGCTGAAGCACTAATTTAGTAGTATTCTTTGTGCCATTGTGATGAATTACTTTAGAGAAACCTGGCTTGTATTCCCATGAGAAAGGAACGTTTATATGATTCTGATACTGTACTTCACAATAAACATCATTACAGGTATAGCTGTTGATGCTGTATTTGGTGTTCTCCATGTTTGATTATGGAGTTGTTGTTTGCAATATGCAAGCACTCTCATCATTAGGTTCTTAATAAAGGGGCTACCTATGTCACGTGATTCGTGATTAATAATAACTGCTAATTCGAATTAATTCTGTTGGAGGTGTTGTAGCTTGTAAATTGATCTATAGGGACACGAAAAACATATACAATTATGCAAATTCCCATAGGTTCTGCTCATGAATCATGATGTATTATTGGAACTTGGAAGCGTATAAAAGAGGCCACAATGTTAACCGTGACCGACAGCAGTATAATATGCCACAAACCTCGTGTTGAATTAATTATAGGCTAAATATCCTTTTCTTAAAATGTATATATGCCCCAATCAATGGTCTTGTCTGTTTCATGTTTTTTCCATTTCTCCTCTCCAAATCATTATTCATCTCTCCCTGTTTTCTTCTTCTTCTTTACAATCCAACTATTTGGAGTAATCACATGTTAGGATCATGATGATTGAACTGCATAACTAATTCGTACGTTTATTTTGGGACTTTTAATTATGGGATAGTGTTTATCATGTTATAGGAGATAATTTTATCTCATATATACGTACAAAAATGTGTGGGGTTCATGTGGAGAAAAAAGGAAAAAAAAATATGGTCTCACACACTTCTTTCATGTGTGCTTATCTCGTATAACATGAGAAATAATAAACCCTTTAATCATACTTGTGCATAATTTAAAACTATTAACCGACTGAATGCGATTATTAAAGAATTTATCAAATTAACTCTTTAAGTTGTTGCACAAGGATGGGTGGTCTTTGAAGAGAGGGTGAATATGTTATATGGCGCACATATTTCAATAGTACAAGTTGAGCATATTTACATGTATTACTTGAATGCGCACATACCATATGTGTTTTGCAGAGTTCGTCATGTGATAGACATTGATTTGCTCCCCATGTAAACATTCTTTTAATAAATTATTCCATAATTGCATTAATTGAATAATATCATCTATTATTTACATCAAATGAGTCAAAAGCCTTTCTTTTGCTTTGGTTGTAAGTTTTAACTCTTTCCAACACCAAAAGGAGGTAAAAATCCAGAATATAGTCTGTAAAGAGCCAATTCAACCTAAAAGTTTAAGCTGTTGAGTGAGGTTAAATTAATGATTTTTATATATCTCAACACTCACACGAGAGTTCACTGGGTTTGAAGGGTGGACAATGCACATGCACACCAATCTGTGCGAACAAAAAAATTTCACTTGAAAGAAAATAAGGGTGGCGAGGATCGAACCGGCGACACGAGGCTTTGATATCAACTCAACCCCAAAAACTTAAACTGTTAGGTGAGACTACATTAATGATTTTTATATATCTCAACAAAATATATCAAATTCACTAGGTACTAAAATGATCAGTTCCTTAATTTCTGCATGCCAATGGATGGGTTAACAATGTCACAAGTAGTCAACTGACAAGTGCACTGATATTACTTGTGTCAATAAAATAAGGAATGGTATGTAAAAATTAAGGGGAAGCGGGTATTAATTGATAAATAACAACCATCCCAATAAATGTTGACATGCACAGTTTTGTTTCGTTACATTGTTAAGAAGTTTTATTTAAGCGCCTGCAATGTTGGTAAAAAAATTCTTACAAGTTGAATGAGAGTGACAGATGTTGATTCTTTTGTCGTAGCTGCATTGCATAATGTAGCAGGTAGCTTGATTCATCAAGGAACATTATTATAGTATTTTCCTTACTTTTTTTAAAAAAAAATTCTTCAATTTATCGGTAATTGACTAATTTGATCAAATTGGACAGAATCGCAGTATAGGGAAAACTTTTTCTATTAAGTTTTTAATACATTCCCAAAACTTAAATTTGAGATTATTAATTAAGCTTGAATAACTCTTTATCAGTTAATAAATATGCTTGTTGGTCATTTTTTTATATGGGTAAATAATTTCTTCAATAAAAGAAAATAAGTTAGCTCAAAACGATATCATTTTGGAAAAAAAAATCAAGGTATTTTTATAATTTTAATATATTGTAGGGCTATATTAATTTTTATCATTATAAGTTTTTAGTTTTTAACCTAAGATGATATCATTTTGAGTACATTAGAGATAACTTTATATACAATGAATGAAAAAAATACTTTTCCTTTTATATATATGGAAAAAAGCGAGCTCTACAAATTTATATACTTACGTATTTGTTTATTTATTTTTTTGGTATCCATCTACTTACCTATTTTATTATGCCGTAATTGTCAAATTGCAACCTTTTTATTCATGAGTAAATATTTTTTCTGTCTCTAACAAAAAATACGGTCCCCACTTTAGTTCCTTTTAAAAAAATAGTCGGTTGGTTCCTATGAAATTTAAAGTGAATCCATTTTAGTCCTTTTGAGGTAGGGTGTTCATCAATCGATCTAAACCGATTCAAACCGCGGTGACCGAACCGAAAAACCGATAACCGAATAAACCGAAGACCGAAAAATCGAAAATTGAAAAAAAAACCGCAAATTTTAATCGGATTAGATCGGATTTCGGATTGGTTGATGAAAACCGATCCAATATATTAATTTTCCTCTACCTACTTAGGCTTTTCCCTAATCATAGTCCAAAAATTTCTAAATCCAAGACCCATTAACCCATCAACTAAATCCAAGAAAAAATCTAATCACATTTCATGAACAAAATTCCATCTGTGTATAGCTTCATATCTTATTGTCCAAAAAAAAATTATTATTATTTACTAATGTTTTGTATTTCACAATTTTTTTTTTTACAAAGCCAATATACACAAAAGATGTTATTTGTACAATAATTATGAAACAAATTTTAGAATTTTTAAAAAATTCGATCCAAAAAAAAATTTTTTATTATTATTTATTGAATGTTTTTTCAAACCGTAGTGATTCACAATTTTTTTTTTTACAAAACCAACGAACATATACAAAAGGTGTTATTTTATTTGTACAATAATCATGAAACAAATTTTAGAATTTTCAAAAAATAGAAAACTAATTTTTTCCAAACCAAAAAAAATTGGATTGGATTTCAAAAAATAATCCAAATTGAATGTGATGATTTTTTATCAACTCTGCCAAGAGATTGAAGATCAGATGATTTTTGCTTCCAAAATCGGACACTCCGACAGACACTGCCAACACGCATTATAAAAATTTGAAAGACTCAAATGTGATTTGCGTTTTTTTTTCCAACTATTAGATTCGTTGGATTACGATTATCATTTTATTGAGTTTAATATAAATTTTGGGATATGTTATTTTTTTGTAAAAAAATATTATAGGTTTAGATTCATTTTTTTGTTAAATTATTGAATATTAAATATAATATATACTACATAAATTAAAAATATTATTTAATATCTAAACGATCTATTTGTGCCTCTATTTTTTATTCAACTCTGCCATAGTCCTAGTCCATGTATATAGTGATGTGAATGGGTCGAATTCAACTCTGAAATTTTAGAAGAATTAAATCGAATTAGTTTAAATCAATTCGGTTTAAAGAATTGATTTTTTTTTATTTTTTTTTTACCTCAAACCGGTTCGGTTTGATAAACCTATATTAAACTATAACTGGTTTTGAACTGATTTGAATTGCATAATTCTCAAATCTTTTTATTTGAAATATCATGAAAGTGCTTACCAAAAAAGAAAATCATAAAAGTTGGTTGAAGATTATTACCTAATTTATAACAGGGTGCAGTAATACCAAAAAACATGAACTTCTATTGTACTAAAATGTATTAGCATTTATTAACGACTTTCCCCAAAGACATACTTTCGTATATGCGGTTGAAAAGACAAAATACATAAGAGAAAAAAAATAGTAAAAATAAAGATAAAAGAAGTTACTAAATAAATAAACAAGAAAAATAAAGAGAAATAAAAAGAAATAAAAAAAGAGAAAAAGAAGAAAATAAACAATTTGATTTATGAACTAATTTTTTTAACTAGTTCAGTTTTTGAACTAATTCTTTAAAAATAAGTTCAGTTCTAATTAATTATTTTAAGTATAATTTAATTTATTTTATAATTCACTTCAATTTTTTGGTTTTTTTTTACAAAATTTATAAGTTGCTCCAATGGATGTGATGGCGTTGAAAGAGAATTTAATCTTTCTTTTTTTGGGTTGAAAAAAGAGATTTTGATTTTAATTCTATGACGTTGACATTGATTTAATACCGAAATATAGCCGTTCAGGACAGAAAAACTTTGGTCCACCTGTTAGCTGGAAATTTCTATGTCAACACTTTGCAACACGAGTTTCCTTTTTAAAAATCAATATTTGATTTTATATTTTTGCTTCTCATGCCTCTTTATTACCTCTCCTTTTCATGCCTTATCATTTTTGACTTCGTTTTCATATCAATCGTATTAACAAAGCCTAGAAAGAAAGTGTGGGTCGAATGCAATCAACCGCATTTTAAGAGAAGTTTGTTTCTAAAATAAAATTGTTAGGGAGTGCTTAAATTTTGAAAAACAAATGTTATTGTTTTTATTAAACAAATTTATGATGATTAACGGTGATCTATGAGAAACGTCATTAATATTGAATGGAGAACAAAGGTATTGTAATTAGAAAAAAAATAAATTAGAATTGACTTATGTTTCTTTTTAATGGACAATTGGCTTTGGGGGAATGAAAGTCTGTTTCATGCCTTTGAAATGCAATGCCATTGATTGATTTAAAATGTTATATGATGTCATTCAAAGCTAAATCCATCATTTTCTTAACCGACCTTTAATCAATTTCATGCAATTATTACACCTAAGGTGCACATAATATTTGTGAGCCTCGTACTTGTTCACGCATGAATTCTATTTGGCTATGTATGGAATTGTACGTGGCAACGCATTGTCTCTATTATTAATAAGAACCCTGCATTTCCAGTGAAAGGACAGAGAAGGATAAAAACAAATTCTGTATGTTCACTGATGATCTCATCTGTAGAAAAGAATAGGAATATAAGGAGAAAAGGAAAGGAATAACAAATTCTATTCAACCACCCAAATGACGTGGCCACTAAAGCTGAATAAAAAAAAAAGTGATATTGTAATAATCTCTAGAAAATTTAGGGATGACAACACATGATACAAATTTTATGCAAATACAAATACAATTAACACAAATATAATACAAATTTAAAAATAGGTCAAAATCTTCGACACAAGCACGATTCATTTATTTTACGGGTTGACGTGACATAAATATGAATTATAAAACTTGTCAACCTCAACGCGTGTTGCTTATTATGCAGGTTAACACGACACGATACAAATAACTTATAAGAAAATTAACGTGAGTTAGTTTCATGTTTGTGGGTTGACACCCAACACGATACGAATTTAAAAATGGGTCGATCCAGACACAAATTTCTCGTATCGTGTTGAAAATTGTCATCCCTACTAGAAACACAAATTATATATATGATAATGAGATGACTTTGTGAATTTTTAACTTTGTATATGATGTTGATTTACGTAGAAATTCTTATAAATTTTATATTTTGTTTATAATGAATTTCAAGATACATTTAAGATAAAATTTAAAGTGAAATCTTAAAAAATTTAATTATTTATTAAGTATTTATATTTTAAAATTAAAATATTTAAATTTATTAACTACTCAATGTTAGATAAGCAACTTCAAAACCCAACAGAGGTAAATTGAGTTTTATTTAATCTTTTCAAAAAATGTCTCTTGAGATATTTTGAAAAATTATTCTTCAATCTTTTATTTAAGACAATCAATCATAAGTAAAGGTGTAAGTGTGTCTACCAAAAAAAAAAAAGGTGTAAGTATGTGATCAAAGAGATAAGTTATTAAGTAAGCAAACACAATCAACTAAAGCAAGTAAAGACTAAAATAAAGATTTTATAGCTAGAAAAATAGCAAATAAAAATTTATTTTAGTTCGGTCATTACCACTTGTGCCATGCGTCTAGATTGCAAGCTGATTGATCAATCATTACACTATTGGTCAAGTTTCATGGTTACTTGACAAACCTCTACAATCCAATAAGTTTTCGGATACTTGACAACCTTACAATTTTCTCCATATTTTCTTATGTATTTGGCTACCTCTCAAAGTCAATGGGTCTCATAAACCTCAATCAAAAGAATACAATGCACTAATGCGTTTGACAATAGATAAGCACTCTCAAAGTATATATTATACAAATTGAAGAGCTAAATGAGTATATTGCTTATAACAAAGAAATGAGCTCCAAAATTGGATTATTGATAAAAGAGTGTAATCAATTAGTGTAAGCAAGTTGTATGCAAGAATTAAAGCTTAACAAATATATAGGATACCTACAAAAATTAGTCGTTTATAATCACTGAAATCATTTCTGGACAGCTCATATCTAGATATATGTCGAGTGCATATCCAGTTATGTAACCTCTTCATATATGGATATAAGTATTTAGATATGCCACTAAACATATCCGGATATATCATGGCATCAAGCATATATAGTTTAAAATTTGATTCCTTTTGGTCCCAATGATTTTCAACACTGTGAGCACATGTAATTGGACTACAAGTGCATGTTTATGTGTTAACTTCATGTAAAAATTATCCCCACTTATTCTTGACATATCAAACTATGGAATTGTGCTATTTGTTTAAATCCATTTTTCAATATGTAATGTTAGATATACTTGAGAACATATAATGTAAGCTACCATATACTCTTACAACCATACATTAATTAAGTCCTAAAATAATATTTTAATGTGATCTTTTACTTAGCTCCATGTTTTCATGCTTGAACCTTGACTTTGGCACTTGAGTTCTTTGATTTGCTTTGCCTTGATATATGTGTGGATTGCCTCTTGATCTCCTTTTGTCATTTTGTTCTTGAATCAACATCTCTAACTTGTTTGTACCAACAACAACAAAATCATGACTACGTGGCACCAATAAATACATCAACCTTGAGTGCATAAAATCTACATCTTCGCCTTAATTTCACACTCAAGTGATTAAATTTTTTAATTAATTTAATTCTAAATAGTATTATTTTATCTCAGTTACCCACAAGTTTATTTCATCTCTAACATCCCATGTAACTGTCAATTTACCAAAATTGATCTAGTGCCATTCAATGAGGCCATTTCGAAGATAGTACACATGACTTGTCAACAAATTAGATGCTTTGGCACGAAACATCTTCTTGAAAAGAAGAAGGACAAAGAAGGTAAAATGAAATACCTGAAGTTTTGACTTGGAAAAACCCTCTTATACTTCTCACAAAAGTAGCACAGTCATAATTCCACCAAAGCAATATGGCCTTCTCTAGAAACACGAAGAACAATGAAAGAAAAAGTCTTCAAGCGGATTGAAGCGAGGAGCAAATGATGAATACTTTTGCAAAAAGGAAGTCTCAGAAGAAAATATTGAAGTTTCCCCTCTTTTTCTAAATAAAAAACATATGAAAAGTCATCAGGGATAAAATTGTCAAAATGATAGTAGGTGAAGCAGTGAAAACTTAAAGACCTTCCACGTGTCGAAAAGATGGAAGAAGTTGATTAAAGCAAATGGATACACTTTTTATAACTATTATGATTAAAACTAACAAATTAAAGTATAATCAACCATTTCCTAAGCGGCAAAGTGACAGTTATCAACCTAAAATATTTGGTAACCCACTTCAATCTCACAACATATATATGGAATGATCCCACAAATGAATAATCTTACTTAATAATGCATTATGCTCCTCATGTTAACAACAAGAGCAATAGGTTGAGGGCAACTGATCTGGATCCATCCCATGCGAGATGTTAGGTCCAACCTATATATGGCCCAAGAAGCCCAACAACCAAGACTTAAAGGGTAAGGAAACGCGTCCATCCTTCATTGTCGTCATCTTGTAGGCATACAACTAGGACAACAACTTAGAACTCTAAAGCCACCCTAATAGCTAACAGCTAAAGGACAGACACATGATTCCATGTGTACCTACAAATAGGCATTCCGCATACGGGATAGACTGCAGAATGCACCACAGTCCTGGTATAAGATACAATGTGGAGCCATACTAAAGCGGCCTAACCAGGACATCTAACCACTATATAATGGAGGCTTGAAACTCAGGTATAATCATCTTATCCATCTTTACTAAAGCTCGTTAACCAAACAATTACTTGAGCATCGGAAGGTTCCCCCACATTTGTCTCAGTCAAACAAGGTTATCTATCTCCAACTCATCTATCATGCAGAAGTATCCCGCGAAGACATCCATCCGGAGAAGACTTTCTCAAATCGCTATTGGACTAGACTCAAACATGTGGTTCAGCCCAATATATTTTGAACTGATACGTAAAAAAAATATTTGAGTAAAATGTGCTTTTAAATCAAAATATTAATTCAAACACACTTACAATTTTATAAAGAATAATAAAAAATTCATATTTATAATTTTATAATTATATGAGTTCGTTAATTTATTATAATATTTGCCTACACTATTTAAGTTTATCTATACTTTTTTGTTTTGGTGAAAAGTTTATCTATACTTTATTCAGTGATGTATGACTCATTGGAGAATAAGAAATTTTTATGCAGTGTAAAAATGTTTTACACTTGTATTTAATGATGTATTCTTATATTATTTAAAAAGGTTAGCATCCCTTATTAACAAAATCAACTCCATTACGAGGTGTTAATATAAAGTTAGAAAACAGTGTGAAAAGATATTTTATACTAATAATATATCAAAATTATACTTTAAGAATTATATATTATAATTTAAATAATTAACTAAAACTAATGTGACCTAATAAATACTTTATATGTTTTTAAACTTTATAATCAATATTTAAAAATATATAATGTCATTAATTACTTCTCAGGTAATTTTCTTCTGCATTTGATAATAATATTTAATACTTAATCGGTTCATCAATTATCTCATAAATGTTCAAATTAGTTTACACACACATATACGACAAATAGATTACGCCCTCTTTTTCGCTTTGCTTGTCCCTTGCAATATCTCTCATATTTATTTTTTTCAATTCTTAGAAGGAGATAATGTTAATTTAAAGATGAAAGAAAGAGAATAAGTAAGAATAGTCTCCTCCGTATCTGATCACTCTTTCTTTATGTAAAATCCCATCCAAATACAAAGCATGATTTTTATGGTCCAGTTGTTTGCCCAAGTTGCACTTCTACTTTTGTCCAACGATGCCCACTTGAAAAAAGTTACCACAAAATATCCCGTATGGTCATACATTAATAAGGTATGCTCTCTTAAGTTTTTTTTTTCCTCTTTTTTTTTTTTTTCTATCTATCTCTATGCATTAATTTTTTTTCTTCAAAAGAATGAAATATGTCATTTGTAATTTGTTTTTAGATTTTTAAATTGAAGTTCTTTGGAATACTGAGCGAGATTTATAAACAAAATGATAAGCTTGCCACATCATGTTATATATAGACAAACTTTGTTAATAATTTGAGTAACGTAATTTTTGATTCTTCAACAAATAAATATCATGGGCTCAATTTAATAATTTAAAAAAAAGTTGACTCGTAATTTTTTCTGAAATTCAAAAAAAAAAAAAAAACGTTAATGTGGATTTTCTTTGAATTTCATAATAATCACGATTTCAATTAATTAAATCTATTTTGAATTTCAGAGGAAACGTAAGTCGACTTTTTTTTCTGAGAGATTAAAATAGATCCTATAATTTTTGTTGAGGACCCAGAATAAATATTTTACTATAATTATATAAATATTTTACTATACTAAATTTGACAAAGTTGTGACTAAAGCATTGATGATATTTCAAAACAAAGGACAAATATGAATTAAAAAAAAAATTAAGAGGAAAATGAAGTAACTTTAAAAGTAAACAATTATCAAAATTTAAACCAGACTAGTCGTGAAGCCAAAAGGCTTAAATGACCTTAATATTAATTTTGTTGTTCTGAATACTAGTGAAAAAGACCGCAGCTAACGCTCGTGGTCCTGAATGCCAATTCAATCTTAAATAATAAATTGAGGAAGAAAAACAGCGAGTTCAAACTAGGGAATCAGAAACCTATATTCAATTTAAAAGGACGACAAAATTTGTGTTCCATGCATTAACTTTTTGTCCCCCTTTTTTCTATGTGCGTGTTCTGAGTCCCACGGATTAGTAACTACCATTAATATTTAAGGCAAAGTCATGCAATCAGAGTCCCCACTTGACCCAAAAACCTAGCCATGTCCTTAAAAACCAAGACCACACACTCCAACCAACAACATCAGTTTCTCTTGAATACAAACTTGCCAAAACGTCACAGAATACATATGAATAAAATAAAACAAAAACAAAAAAAGTCAACCAAACCAAAATCCTACACATAAATATTATGAGGTGGTAAAGGGTAAAATAAAATAACACATGTTTCGAAATTCTGAGATATAACATATATTATAAAATATAAAAAAGTTCTTTCCTCCTTTTCAAGTGCAACAAGGGCTTTTGCTTTTTCTTCTATGGTAAAGAGGAAGAAGCATTGCCAAGAGTTGAACCGAGAAGGTCATTGCAGAAGCTGGCACCTTCTTGAGTCTTGTTCTCTGCCCTTGGACTGCTCCCAGCACTGCTATGTGAAAGTGATCCAAATGCTGTTTTTTGCAATACCCCAGTTGGTGATGACCCTAATGGAGGACTATTGTCCCACCCATCAGTCATGAGGTTGAGAGCAGAAGAGTTCTTAACACATTGATCACTTGCATTGTTGTTGTTATTGCTAAGATGAAGAACTTCTCCAAGAGGACCACCCATAGAACTCTCCCAAGTGATTGGAATCCAATTAGCTTGCCTAGTGTTTGATTCATTGAGACCACTTCCAACACCCACACCCAAACCCATTTGAATTGGGTCTAATTCTCTTGATAGCCTAAGAGGTGACAATGTGAGCTTTTCATTGGTGTTGGGTGAGGAAGTGAATGACATGAAGTCTGATGAACTCATTGGGATGGAAATTGAAAGCTGTGTCCTATCTGACTGCATGTCAAGTTCAGGCCATGAAACACCGCCAGAGCGATGATTATGATGATGATGATGATTAGACTGTGTTTTGGGACAGTCATCAATGAAATGCCTAAGGGAATGTAGGGAATGTTGGGATTCTGTGTCTCGGTTAATGGGGTTTTGTGATGAACCAAAGCTTCTGCTAGTGAGCAAGGTGGAGCTTTTCTGAGAAGGGTTAAGCAAGGAATCAGAAGTGACAAACCCAAACTCGTTACTCTTTGAGGACTCTTCATATGGGAATTGCTGTTTCTCAATCATAAAGTGGTTTTCCTTTGGTTTCAGCTCAAGGGTTGGAGGCAGCATTGGAAGTGCAGGTCCATCCTGCATTCTCTCACTCGCGTTACTCTCCTTGTTATTCATAAACATCCTGCATGCACAAAGCAAACAA
Organism: Gastrolobium villosum; assembly: GCA_032173675.1. Taxonomy (NCBI): domain Eukaryota; kingdom Viridiplantae; phylum Streptophyta; class Magnoliopsida; order Fabales; family Fabaceae; genus Gastrolobium; species Gastrolobium villosum. The sequence continues at coordinate 104,390 of JAVKPL010001100.1, forward strand.
TCACAATTCCTGAATTTTTAAAAAGAAGAAGCACCCTTTACACATAGATAAAGTAACAAAATTTCACACGCCTTAAACCATCTTTTCCACACCCAAAAAGAAGAAGAATCTCAACCATTATTATTTTAACATTGACCAGTCACTATCCCCACAAAAGGATGAGATAATAGATTCTTTTAATTGGGTACATAAACTCCTAAACCAAAGGAAAAGATAAATACACAAATCAGCTGACTTGAGAACAGTTCTAAAATTGGAGACATAAAGTGAAACATAGAAAGATGCTAATCAGGACCTTTTTCTATCATTTTTTTTCGTTTTTTGGTTCCTCTCACCTGTTGATGGTGTTGGCGACAGAAGCATCAGATGCAAGAGGCTGGTGCATATTCTTAGGTTCTTGGTGTGCAAAGGTAAGGCTGTTGGATGCACTATTTCCGGGCACCACAATTGAGGAAGCATTGTTGTTAGGGATGAGCTTTGAACTATTTGGAGTAATAGTAGTCGTCGTAGTGGTGGTGGTGGTCCCAGTGAGGGCATGGCCTGATTGGCCTTCCACAGGCTTTCTTGAACGATGGCGTCCTCTGTTCATATGCCGTTCGCAATACTTCTGATCCACAACAGCATCTCTTGAGCACCGCCATTTCTTCCCATCTGTTCTCCTACACCTTCCTGGCTCAGGATCAGTGTTGTTCGAGTATCCCAGATGGAAACCTCCCCACCCCACTGCACCAAAAAACACACAAAAAAGGAAAACAATATCAAATTTTTTTTTTTTTTAATTTCTCAATCCATTCATCAATTATTAGACTAGTCCAATTCTCAGGTTACTGAATAGGATCACAATGACAATAAAGCTCTGCCTACTAAGTTTTTAACATAACTGTATATCAACATTTAGAGTTTTCTTTTAAACTTCATTCTTTAACCTTGTCCACTATAAGTCTCATCCTAGTTTTCAAGTTCAACCAAAAAACTGTATCTTTATTTGTGACAGAAAGTAATAGAAAACAACAAGCATAGGACAACTTGATTTGGATTGATTCCTTTTTTTTCACGGAAAACACACGCATAAGGAAGTTTATTTGTCCTTTACATAAGTGAGAAAGACAGAAGAAAAAAGGGCCGAAGGGCCGACCCAGTTCAAATACCCACTTCGTGAGTGTCTGGGGAAGAGAATACTCTAGGCAGTCTTTCCTCTGCTTTTTGAGAAGGTGAACCCAAAGTGACACACCAAACAGTAAGTAAACAGAAGAAAAAAGAAAGGTCCAAATCTTGGGATAACTATTGAAAGGTCAAAGTTATAAACAGTAATTAGACAGCCACTATAGGGTCACTTTAGCTTTAGTTTTCCTTCCTCACACCCTTATTATTTTAGTTTTTAGTGGACACTGAATATTATTTTTTGCTATGAAAATCTAATATTGTGGATACATATATAAAAAAAAAAAAAAGGGAACTTTATCTTGCATATTATTAGGCAAGGCAAAGGAACATTAACATACATGCATTGGGTCTAAGGAGTCCGGTTGAGAAGTTGCAGAAGCCAGCAGAATCAAGAGCTTTTCTAATTGGGATGAGAAGATGAGAAGGTACAGGCACATTTGCTGATATGTACTTGTAGATCAAGGCTTGGTGTTCCAACTCCATCCACTGAGAAGGAGTGAATGGCCCTCTGGCACCAGTATTAACCCCATGCATGATTCCTGAACTGTAACCTGTTGTTGATATATACCCCACAAGATAAGGTCAAACGTTGTAAGAAATGGAAACATGGAAACACAGGTTTAAAAGCCGTTTCATAACCAAGTTAAGAATTTAAAACCAAAAAGTAAAGTTAAAAAAAAAAAAAAAAGAGTGGCAGCATAATTTCATCAATGGTGTGAAACATTTAATAGATGTTCCCTCCTTTGATTTTGAAGAAATAACATTCAAGTCAACTTTTTCGTGTTATGAGGATATGGAAAAGGAAAGAAAGATTTCAGAGAAAGAGAGTACAGAACCAATCAAATTTTGGACCTTTTTTTTTTCTGGCTTCCTATATTTTTTCTCCTTTGGTACCCTCTAGTTTACTGTGCAAAATTTCACTAAACTCCCTCTCCCTAAAACGGGAAGACTCAGATTTTTGGGAAGAATTTTTCGTTTCACTTTTTTTTTTTTTTATCTTGACATGACTTTAAAAACAAGAGACCACTCATATATATTTCCATGAAAAGACCCTCCACCGTTACTGTTGAATCAAGACCGTGACAACACCATATTTTAGCCACAGCACAAACATCCAACGTAATCCAAAACACACAAAAAAACCCCTTTTTTAAATAAAAAATAAAAACATTTAATTAAAAAATGCTATTGCTATGTGATATATTTACCTGTATTTCTGCTGTAACTAGACAAAGGGTGATAAGAATAAGGTAATGCAGCATTTGGGGTGGCCTTGTCAACCAAAAAAGACTCTGATTTTGGAGAAGAGAAACTAAGCATTTGGTTTTGATGCTGTCCATCAGAAAACAAAGTGGCATTAGATCTCAGCAAAGAGTTCCTCTGCTGAAGCAACATTGCTTTAGAGGCAGATATATCATCAGTCTTAGCAAGTTTAGAACTTCTCCATTCATCTTCAGTGGTGCCAGATCTTTCTTGCTTATTGAACCCAGATCCATACCACTTATGCTTTGGTTCAGGATCTGAAGCTAGAGAAACAAACCCAGTGTTTGAACCCACCAACCCATCAAAACCCACCACCCCAAGATCCATTCCTCCAAAAAAACTAGACAAACATCAAGCAAGGAAAATGGGACATCTCTCACTGTTACAAAGACGACGACAACAATAGTACACAAGCTCCCTTTGGAAAAAAAAGAAAAACACACCTCATAGGAAGAGACCAGAGAAGAGGGTGAAATAGAAATAGAAGATATGCTTGACACCTTAAAGCTAAGCTGAAACTAGAAACCAGACTGGTTTTGTTTTTTTGGGAGTTGATGTCCTAACAAAGATAAAATAATTGGAGAGATAGAGATAGAAAGACATAGAGATAGAGAGAGAGAGAGAGAGAGAGATTAGACTGGTGGGGGAGGAAGAAACTGACTGGACATGTTTTTTTATTTCTAGGACACACTAATAGAAAAAAAGTTTTTTTTTTTTTTGAAGTACCATAATACCAAATCTCATGACAAAAGAATTTAGTATATTATTATTGTTATTATAGTATAGTATTATAGTAAGATGAGAGATATTTTCACTACCAAAATTTTTCACTACTAACTATCTAATCACCATTGAATTAACATTTTCTCTCTCTTCATAATTTTTTTAACATTATCTCTCTTTGATCCAATGATTAGATTGGTAATAAGTTGATAGTGGAAAATTTTGATAGCGAAGATATTCATCCTCTTATAATAATAATAATAGCTTTGTTTTGAGTCACGGTCTACTCTAGTCTCTTATGGGAGAGGGCATTTATGGTAACCTACAAAGCAAATCATGGAATGTAGCTGGACTGAGAAGGATGTTAATGTCTTTTTATGCAAGAGCTAGCTATCACCAATTCATCACCAGGTTCGACAATATTTGTTCTTTTTTTTTAATTAAGTAAATTCTAAATTTTAAAATGGACAAGCCATGTGGATAATATAAAATATTAATTTTATTTTTTTTCTAAGCATTCAAGTGGATTAAATAGGTATTAATAGTTATTAGATAGGAACAGTAAAAGAAGAGAGGGTAGTGATTATTATAATAATAGTTGTTCTAGTTTGCCTTGCAAAGTCCGCTAGCGGTTTCAAAGATACTTCTCACTCTTCTTTAAGTTAAAAGGCCAAAGAAGTGGTGGGTTGCATGAACAAAGATGCATCGCCACGTGACACAGTCGTCACTCCAAAAATTCTACCTCATCTCTGTCTTATTCTCATTTCAGTTCTCACTACTCTCTCGCCCATGTTCATATACGATGAGATCTCTCGGTCTTTTTTTAAATAAAATATGGGTTTTATATTTCTCATTTAACATGAAAATTCAAATTTTCCTACGCATCCTTCGATTTTCCGTGTTGACATAGGTCCTACATCTAATTTTTTTCTATCATATGGGTCCTTATACTTTTTATCTCTCTAACATGAGATTTCAATTCTCATTTAATATGAAAAATATAAAACCCTATAAAATATTTAGTCCCATACCATTGTAGGATGCACATTGAGTAGATCTATCTCTATCTCTCTCTACCGTGTCTTTCATTGGGCATTGGCATAACTTGAGGGCAAAGGTATACACTTGCTTAGCTTGTGTTCCTACGATTACTATAATAGAACACAGTTTTGTTCTCCTTTTTAGGTGACCCAAAAATGCATATTTTATCTTTCAAACGTTTACTTTATTCCTTCACACTATGCTAACTCTAAAATAAATTTTGGAGTGGGGCTTAAAATTTTAATGAATATAAATGAATTCCTATGTCATTAAATGTGTGGCATTAATTCTTTAATGCCAACGTTGTTTAAGGACATGAAAACTTAAATTGTGTAGGATAGAGTTCTACAAAAAGGTTGGTTTGCAATAACACAGTCGCCCAAAGTGCTCACACCATTAGAGGGCTTACCGTTTGTTTTTGTCCTAACGTAATTCTAAAATTATTATTTTGGAAGAACAAGACGAACTCGTCAAAGCCAAAAAAGGCCACCTAGAGATAGATAGGTGCCAACGAAGTTTGCTCGATGGTCAAAAGAAACGGTAAACCTTGAACCTTGATTAATTTATTAATACATCAGTAATTAACAATTAATTATACACAATTCAGGATGCATATGTATCAATAATTTATTAATTTAATATATAAAATTTGGAGGCTAGATTTACAAAAGATTTTATTCTATCCTTGAAATATTTTATGAATGAGATTGGCATAACATTTTTATTCCCTCATGTGACATATATTGTAGAAAAGCAATCAAACTCGATATCTTATTTATATCCGTAGAAGATGGTAAGACTAGTCATAGGGTAGACACAAATTATAAAATCTTATAATAAAGGAAAAATTCTCGCTCACAAATCTCCCCAATTTCTTGTAATAGGGGTAAGGGTTGACCTTTGCAAAGTCGGGAGTTTTGTGCATAAAGGTTTGTCTTTTAATGTACGATATTTATGATTTGTGTGGATCCCACGATTTACGGTCTTATCGTTCATAATGATTTAACATTTCGAACTTATATTATGAAAAATATAATATCTATGCATATAAAATAATATATAAATCACAACCTCGATCATAAGAGTCAACAAAATAGTTCAAGTATAAAAGAAAATTCCAAATCATTCAAGTCACGATCTATCAAAACAAAGAAAGGAGAGAAGATAACGCACCCGACAAGAGAGGAAATGCATCACACCGAAGTCGCATATGCAAATCTCGAAGACAAGATGAAACAAAGAAAACATTGTCGCATATGCATCACACGATATATATAGTGGGGATCGAGCTTAGTTAGGGTTTCTTTCTTTTTGTCTTTACTTGTTGGGTGATTTATTAAAATATCGGGTCATTTTAAAGTCACTCAAGTCGGGTCATTTTAAGGCCATTAAAGTCGGGTCATTAAAAAAATGAACGGGTTAAAATTTTGGGTAAATTTTTCATGAAATGCAAGGTATTATCAGATTGAATAATCCCATTGTTTCAGCAATCTTTCCTTATGATACGAATAATCCCATCATTTTCTGATTCGGCAACCGTTTTGGATCGATCATAAACAAAAAGATCACAAAATCGTATGATATTACAATTTGGAATGCGATTTTGACTACCATGTAGTATAGTACTCCATGTATTGCAAAATATAAGAGGATTACTGAAATGGAAATAAAAAACACAAGATCACACTCTTACACACACCTATTTTGGAAGAAAATACAGGATTTGAATTCATCTGAAGGAACCTTGCCTCAAGCACGCAAACAAGTTCACCAAATATTTTTTCCTATCTGTTGATCTTTATTCAAATACTTCAAGGTTCAAATAGATAATATAAGTCAACTATAAAAGTAACTACACATTAACCCTAGATAAGCTACACTAATAGCTATGGCCTATCCTTTTGTAAACTTAAAATTCAAATAACAAAACAAACAAAATAACTACCCACTACTTAAACAATCCAACAATTCAGAAAATAATAAAAATAATTGTAACATTCCCTCCCCATAAAATTTACTCTTGTCCTTAAGAGTAATATCATCATCAAATAATTGAATCATCTTCAATATCCATGTCCACCTCTCCATTGATGTTGATTGAAAAAATGTCCTCTAGCCATAACTCTTTCTTTCCTCTTCTCAAAGAATTGTAGAAGTGAATTTCTCATTAGACCAAAAATTCGGGGTCTTGGTCGAGGGGCCATATTTAAGAAAGACACTTTGACCGCATTCAAATTTTTAATAGCAATGGTAGTGTTAACGTGGGTTACTCGTTTGGTGGAGAGAGAAAGAGATCAATGTTTGGGTGTGGAAGCCTCTCGGGATTGAAATGAAAGAGTTTTGTGGTTGGTACGAGAGCATCTAACTTATTGGTGAGTTAGGTGAACATCTTCTTCAATTCAATAGAGAGTGCATGAATTGCATCTTCTAGTTTTTTCAATCGTTTCTTCGTGCCTGGTGTCTGGCTCTGCTACCAAGTTGTTACATACACTTATTTAGAAAGAAAATAAGGGATTTTTTTTGGAAATGAAGGGAAAACATAAGACAGATAAACATGCCTATTGGCGAATCATCCTAGCAAACCTAGTTCCTATTAGGTCATCTATTACTAACTTCCTACACTCAAAGAGAGGATTTGAGAAGAGATGAGTTTCCCAATTCTGGTCTTCGACGTAGGTTGCTAGCCAGTCAGCAACCCTGTTTCCTTCCCGATTAACATGGGAGCATACAACCCTCTGTTCCTTATGAATCAAAGCTCTGATTCTGTGAATGTGGGGGGTGAAAAGGTGAGAGTTGTCACACCCTTTGTCAATTACTTGTAGAGCTGTTATAGAGTCAGATTCCATCCAGATAAGGCGAAAGCTTCTATCCCAAGCAATCTCTAAGGCTAACAAGATACCCCATAATTATGCTCCAAATGAGTTACTAGAACTTAGGTTCTTATTGAAGTCAACTAACCAGCGCCCTTTGTTATCTCTTAAAACATCACCACAACTAGATTTCTTCCCATTTTGACAGTTATATCCATCCGAGTTAGCCTTTACCTAGCCTTCCTCAGGGAACGTCCACCCTATGAAATTTTCCTTGCGAGTATTGGGAGATAGCCCCGACGAGGCAACAGAATCATCAATATGGAGAAAGGAGTAAACAAAATTTTGAACATTGCGGGTAGCACTAGAAGGGGAAGTGGATTTGTTATTAAAGACCAGATCATTCTTGAATTTCCAAATAAACCAACAAGAGGAACCAAAGATTTGGCTACGCAGCGCTTGAGGAGAGTTGGGGCCATCCCTCTGAAAGATGGAGGATAGCCAATCAAGAAGGTTACCATTGAAAAACCCACCATTATAGCTATCAGGAAAGGTAAGCGTCCAAGTTTCCTTAGCCCAAGGGTGGTCCCTGAAAACATGAAGGTAGTCTTTCATAAGATGGTTGCATCGAGGACATGCCGAAGAATCGCACATGTTCCTACTGGCTCTATGGTCGTTAGTCATAAGCTTGTTCCCTAAGAGTAACCAGAGGAAGCTCTTGATTCTTTGAGGGCCATCCCCTTCCCAAGGTAGAGACACTTGACTCCCAAGGAATTCTGATGAGGGCCAGTTAGGGATGCATACGTTGTTTTCACCCAGAATCTCCCATCTTTGAAATTGGCCCAGATGACTTTATCCTCACTTTCTATGTGAAAGGGAGGAATTATAATCGTTATACCATTGCAAGATTCGTAAGATAAAAGGCTCATAAACAAGCTCTAGTTCCAAGCACCCTCATGCGCAGTGCAATCTGCAATAAATCATGAAGTGGCCTCCTCGGGAATAGGACTAGTAGTATGGTTTGAGAGAGTGCCAAAATTATGACCTCAATTATCATACCAGGATCTATTTCCTCTACCATCTCCAAGTAAGATTCCGGAGCCCTATACAATATCATCCCAGGATCTAACAACACATTTCCAAAGGTTTGAAGCGGTACCTCTCCTGGTGATAGAGGGAATGAGCTCACTACCAATAACATACTTGCTTCGTAAGACTCTTCACCAATGAGAGTCCTTATTCGTTAGTATGCCATACACTGTTTTCATAAGCATTGCATTATTAACAGCACGAAAATTCCTTAAGCCCATACCACCAGCCTCCCTAGGGGTGAAAACAACATCCCAATTTACTAGGTTAACTTTCGTATGGTTGTTGGAAGAGCCCTAAAGGAAATTTCTGGAAATACTCTCAATGTCATCATAAGACATCAAGGGGGGAGTATAAGTATGCATAGTATAGGTTGGAATAATTTCTAGGACTATCTTAGAAAGGGTGGTGCGACCTGCTAGGGAGAGATTGGATTGATTCCACCTAGATAAACGATTCTGGGACCTTCTGCAAAATGCGGTTGAAGGAACTTCTAGTTACTCTCTTGCTAAGAAGAGGCACTCCAAGATACTTTTCCAAATCACCATTACTGACTTTCTGACCATAAGCTTCACTGAGAACTCTCACAACTTGGTTAACAACCCGGGCCTGTTCGACTGAACAAATGAGAGGGTAAGATTTCATCAATGAAGAGCAAATGAGAGATCAAGGGTTTGATAAAAAAATAGAATTACCCACTACCTCTCATTGGGTTTGATAGAAAAATACTCTTATGCCATCTAGACCTGGGGCCTTAAACTTGCCCATGTTAAATCCACCTCTCTGGTCTTATTGACAGACGGAGACATGATCAAGGTTCATAAGTTATGATGGCTCAGAGTAGGAAACATGCCAATTATAAGGAACTCCCATTCAACCTCACCTTCAGTAGTGTAAAGATTCTCAAAGAAAAGTACAACATGGCTAGCAATCTCTTATGCATTGGTCAACCAGATTCTCTGATCACTTTTGAGGGCATCATTTCTATCCCTCCTTTTTCTGGCCACTATAGAGGAGTGAAAATATTTGGAGTTTTTATCTTCGAACTTCATCCAGTTACAACAAGAACACCGGAACCAACAAATCTCCTCCTGAAACAAAATCATCTCCAAAACCCTCCAAAGCACCCGCTGTAAAGCCTCAAGGTTGCTATCATGAAATGTGTTAAGGAAAACATCGATTCCGTTTAGTCTAGAATAAAGCCTTCTCTTCTGATTTTGAATAGCTTTAAATGAAACTTCATGCCACGCTAGAACCTCCCTTTGGAAATGATCCCTAACCAACATCCAATAGGGTTGATGCTGCCAATCCCTTTTAACAATGTTCCCGAACCCTTCAGTAGTCAACCAAGATGCTAAAATTCTAAAGGGTCTCTCACCAATTGAGACAAAGCTAGGTTGCTCTTCCACAAGAAAAATGGGATGATGGTCCAAGCAGTAATAAGTAAGGTGGAATAAAAACCTATTTGGCCAGTTCACGTTCCAAAGATCGTTGTTGTACGATTTGTTTAGCCTTTCTTGAAGGCCCTCCCATGCCAGGTAAATTGAGGGCCATTGATCCAATATCATGTAAATCGCAGATCTCTAGGCAGTCCTTGAAATCGAGAGAATTCCTCCACTAAAAATCATTACCATAAACTTCTCCCCACTATCTAACATAACATTAAAGTCTTTTATTGCCATCTAGGGTTGGTCACAATTTATCAGACAAAACTATAAGTTCATCCGACAAGCAAGCTCTTTCTAAACGTCTAGGGCTGGCATATATGAAAGTTACTAGCTTAGACTTATTAATATTCAGGTAACTGATTTTTGTATGAACGAATTGATGATGAGTTTTTAGAATGTTGATAGAGACATCTTTATCATCCCACAAAATCTAGATTCCACCAGAGAAGCCAATGGCATCTTGTTTAAAAAAGCTACTAAAGCCCAGCTTTTTAATTTTATTATCTACCTTGCTATCGCTGATACTTTTTTTCTAACAACACCATTATTTTACTATTAAAATTTCTTATACGGTCACATATGAGTGGTAAGGATCTTTTCTTACCATCTCTTTTATAGTTTCAACAAAAATTATTCTTAAGACCAAACAATAAAAAAGGTGGCTGAAAGCAAACTGGACCAGACATCCATTACATTGTAGGATAAAACTCTTCCTATAGCAGCAATAGATTGCTCCATCGCCTGTACCCTTTGAGTAGGGGCGATTGCCTTCAATGGGTTCAAAGGACCTAGCATTGAGTTACTTAAAGAAGAAGCCTTTTGTATAGGATTTTCTGAGTCGCTTTGATCTTGTGGTTACTTACCAGATAGAGGAGTGGGTCCCTTCCTTTGTTGATCAGAAGATTTGTTATTCGAAGTAGCCAAGGAATTCTTATTTCCATCAGGATTCTTCCTCATAGAGCATGTACTAACATCCTGCATCGGAGATGGTCTCATATTTTCCTAAATCGTGATACCTTGAGCATCAATCTTGTTCTTAGACCGACAGCAACCTGTTGGTTCCCAAAGGGTAGCTTGTCGTTTGATGTCTTTGTAGGGCCAACCCTTTTGGGGTTCGCTGCCCTACGATGTACAAACATCTCAGATATGTGTAGTTTCTTAGTACTAGCAACAAGCCCTTTCTTCAATGGAAGGCAGCCTACTCGTACCTTCCCTAGAATTTACCTCTTTTTCCAGTAGCTCTGTCGTGCCTGCTACTTGCTCCACCGAAATAGCTTTCAAACATCTTCTTTAGGCTTTGAAGCATCATCCAACTACCAAAGGCCTCTTGTTCCTCTTCCAATGCAGCAACATTTGACCTGGGTTGTTCTCCATTTTTGCTTGAGAAGCCCAAACAACCTCAGGTTCTTCCCTTGGCGTGGTATGAAAGCTCCACTGCTCTTTTTTATGCCCAAACTTGCCACAAGTAAAGCAAGCAAGGTGTAGATCTCTCTAACCCTTCGGGTTTCTTAATACTCCTCTCCATCTAGTTGTCTTCTTCAAGACTAGGTCCTGGCCTCCCTGAGCACTTCCCAGTTTCAGCCATTCTCTTTAGTATAACAATTATATATCTGAAAATAAGGGATTTGAGTTCAACTGAAAGAACCCCGCCTCAAGCACACAAACAAGTGCACAAAACTGTTTTTTCTTATGTGATAATATTTATTCAAATACTTCAAGGTTTTAATAGATAATGTCAATCATAAGAGTAACTACATACTAACATTACATAAGCTCCACTAATAGCTATAACGCGTCTTTTAATAAAGTTGAATTTCAAATAATAAAATAAACAAAATAACTATCCATTACTTAAATAAACTAATAATTTTAAAAAGAATAAAAATAATCGCAACCTTAATAATATCAAATATCAATAGAGATGGGAGTTAAAGAAATAACGATCGAGCACATTATCCTCCTACGGAGAATATATGTAACAGCCCGTGTTAACCCGGTCTGTTAACACACTATCGTATTAAGCCACGCTTAATTAAAATGCGGAATAACTTTTTCTTTAATTCAATTATGTCGTCATTAAACTTAACCAACTTGATTACTTAGTCATTTTCATAAAAATACTGCCTGTATGTAAATTGCAAGACAACTAACTGAATACCTCGTACATAAATATAAGGTGAGTATCTAAAGCCACAGGTCCACACAAGTAGCCTGGGTCAAAATCCTGATACTTTAATTACAACATTAACATAAAAGACGATAACAATCATGTGGCATGGACAAACCCCATGCTCACCAAATAAGGCAACAATGCCCACAAATAGTCTCAACATAAACTTAACATAAATGAAGCAGAAAACATAACAGCAAATCCAGCAAGACAGCATATCAGAATATCAGCTCAACTCTGGCCTCCTGCCACCTGAGCCATCAACATTACCTGACCCTGAAATAAGCGTCCCCAAACGTGGGGTGAGATCTCTAACAAGAAATCTCAGTAAGACAAGGGGTCCTCAACCTGTTGGTTCCCAATGGGTAGCTTGTCGTTTGATGTCTTTGTAGGGTCAACCCTTTTGGGGTTCGCTGCCCTACGATGTACAAACATCTCAGATATGTGTAGTTTCTTAGTACTAGCAACAAACCCTTTCTTCAATGGAAGGCTGCCTACTCGTACCTTCCCTAGAATTTACCTCTTTTTCCAGTAGCTCTGGCGTGCCTGCTATTTGCTCCACCGAAATAGCTTTCAAACATCTTCTTTAGGCTTTGCAGCATCATCCAACTACCAAAGGCCTCTTGTTCCTCTTCCAATGCAGCAACATTTGACCTGGTTGTTCTCCATTTTTGCTTGAGAAGCCTGAACAACCTCAGGTTCTTCCCTTGGTGTGGTATGCAAGCTCCACTGCTCTTTTTTATGCCCAAACTTGCCACAAGTAAAGCAAGCAAGGTGTAGATCTCTCTAACCCTTCGGGTTTCTTAATACTCCTCTCCAACTAGTTTTCTTCTTCAAGACTAGGTCCTGGCCTCCCTGAGCACTTCCCAGTTTCAGCCATTCTCTTTAGTATAACAATTATATATCTGAAAATAGGGGATTTGAGTTCAACTGAAGGAACCCCGCCTCAAGCACACAAACAAGTTCACAAAACTATTTCTTCTTATGTGATAATCTTTATTCAAATACTTCAAGGTTTTAATAGATAATGTCAATCATAAGAGTAATACCCACTAACATTACATAAGCTCCACCACTAATAGCTATGACCTTTCTTTTAATAAAGTTGAATTTCAAATAATAAAATAAACAAAATAACTATCCATTACTTAAATAAACTAATAATTTAAAAAAGAATAAAAATAACCGCACCCTTAATAATATCAAATATCAATAGAGATGGGAGTTAAAGAAATAACGATCGAGCACATTATCCTCCTACGGAGAATATATGTAACAGCCCGTGTTAACCCGGTCTGTTAACACACTATCGTATTAAGCCACGCTTAATTAAAATGCGGAATAACTTTTTCTTTAATTCAATTATGTCGTCATTAACTTAACCAACTTGATTACTTAATCATTTTCATAAAAATACTGCCTGTATGTAAATTGCAAGACAACTAACTGAATACCTCGTACATAAATATAAGGTGAGTATCTAAAGCCACAGGTCCACACAAGTAGCCTGGGTCAAAATCCTGATACTTTAATTACAACATTAACATAAAAGACGATAACAATCATGTGGCATGGACAAACCCCATGCTCACCAAATAAGGCAACAATGCCCACAAATAGTCTCAACATAAACTTAACATAAATGAAGCAGAAAACATAACAGCAAATCCAGCAAGACAGCATATCAGAATATCAGCTCAACTCTGGCCTCCTGCCACCTGAGCCATCAACATTACCTGACCCTGAAATAAGCGTCCCCAAACGTGGGGTGAGATCTCTAACAAGAAATCTCAGTAAGACAAGGGGTCCTCAAGGAGTCTCCACCCCAAGCTCACTTACATGTGTAATATAAGTTCTAAAAATAGTATTACAGTATAAGTTCTAAAATCATGCGATGCAGCAATTAATCATGTCATGTGTGCTTTCAAATCTACTGGCCAGAGAAATGTAGGAATACGTCTATGCCTACATGAGTACATGGATACTACCTGCACCTCACCCACATGCTTCTCCATCTTGTATGTACTACATACTCAGGATTGCCGTCTAGGTGGACACCACATGCATATCATAATAGCTCATTACATATAAACAGCTCAACAGCATTTCCAAAATAATCAAAGCATGTAACACAGCATGCATAAACCCATCCCCATGGGACATGGTGGAACATCAAAATGGCTAAACCGAGGACACGAAAGCTTACCTTGCAAGCTAGCTATCCAAGCCAAGAGTCCAACCACTCACTAGTCCACAAACAGCAGTATCACAATCTGATATGGACCATTAACAAGTCAATATTAATGCATCACAAGCATACAACTTAAAGACTACGCCTTTCCTTTACGTTTTACGTCTTAAGGCTTCCAACAAAGCCATAAGCCCTTAATCATGTGATTCTGACTTAGTCCATTTATTACAGAAGTTCAACTTCCTTAAACTAGGGTCCACACACACCCAATAGCTTACTGTTCATACAGTAAAGCTACTGTCTGCGCAGAACCCAGGATATCCGGATATCAGAAGGGGCATATCCGGATATGCCATATCCGGATATCACACTGGACATATCCGGATATGTCATATCCGGATACCCAGATCCCATATCCGGATATCAATATCCGGATACCATATCCGGATACTGATATCCGGACATCTGTTCGACAAATATCTGGATATCTCACGATAGAATGCAGTTTCTGCATTTCGTGAATATCCATCCCAAAGATCCAACTTTTAACACATGTACACGTTAAAGCATGCATCTTTAGTTCATTTTAGGTTCATATACCTTATACCCTCTTGTTTACACATTAAACATGGCCAAGACATCAACTTTAAGCATCATAAACTCATGATCATAGTGAGGTAACTTACCAAAGTTCAAAACAGAGACAAGTTGTGCTCTTGGAGCTCTCCCAAGGTTCCTCAAACTCAGCCTAAGTAGGAGCACGAAAATGACACTTCAAGATGGGTTCTTACACCACAAGAAGGCACTTTGAAGCTTACAATGACTACCACAAAGTAGCCATCACTAAAGCTCCAAACTCATGCTCACTAACTACACACACACAGCTTTCCCAACTCAGAATGATGGCCACAATGAAGTCTCAAGGCTCACTCTCACCCTCACAAGTGTTTAAACAAGCATGAAAGGTGATAATCAAGGCCAAAAGAAGAAGAAGAAGGCAAAGGAAACACCAAGAATGGAGGTGCAGCAAAGAAGCCCACACCAGCACAAAAACTCACGTAGGAAATGAGGCACCTAGGGTTTTGTGCCTTAGTGTGCCTATTTATAGGCACATGGTCACTAATCGCGCAGTATTAGCCTTAATCGCAAAGTAAAAGATCTTGATCCCAAACTTCGGATTCTAGACCTACGCATTTTTCTAAGATTAGTCATATTTTTATTTTATTTTTCGGAGCACCTTTCCGGTACGCGCTTTTCCATAGCCAGTATCAGTTCTGGCATCAGATTACGTCATTTTGACTTGAAACTCGTTTTACCTGTCCTACATAATATTCTAGTAATTATCATGCATTCGTTATAATTTTCTGGGATACTTTTCCGGTACGCATTTTTACCGAGTAGCAGAACCGGTATCTGCGTTTTTCTTCCGAAAAGCGACTTTCAGCATTTTTTACTCACTCCATATAATTATCTAAGCCCAATATTAATTATTAGGGTCAATTAGGGAATTATTTCCTAATTATCATAATTAATTCACTAATTACCTTAATTAGCGGTGCGGGTTCTTACAATATAGGATTTTTACCATCTTGTATAATTTCCGTATATATAATAGAAAATCTTAATTCTCCAAATGAGTTTTAATCAAAATGACCAATCTCAGTTATCTCTACCACATGATGTTTAGGGCATGTTTGGAGCACTTGGTAAGGAAGATAGGATAAGATAACTTATAATATCCTACTTTTATCTCTTGTTTGGTGGGTTAATAGGATATGATTAGCTTATCATATTGTCTCATTTTATCCTATCCAATACATGATTTCTTATCCTATGGGGGGAGCTGGGTTAGGATTCAACATGATAGGATATCAATATTGGATACCCAATATATCCTCACACGTTACCTAATATATCCCCACACTACCCAATATATTTGTATTTATTGTATTATATTTTTTTTTCTCCTTTCTCCTTCTAGATAATCTTATCAGATTCAGGTGCTCATCAAATACAGGACATGATATGGACTTATCAGCCTCATATCATATCCTACCCTTATCAATCTTATATCATATCCTACACTTATTCTATCATGTCTACCAAACGAGCCTTTAAAAGAAATGAAAAGACAGCTCTGAGGAGTGGTTTGGAAGTTCTTATTTTACCACCCCCACTCATGTGTTTTTCTCACATTAATGAAAGAGTAGTTGAATCAAATCTGGTGTTATTTATTTGTCTTAATGATCGAAACAAGTTTCTTTAAAAAAATTAACAGGGTATTTGCACAATTATTTGTGAGACAAATTTCAGGATACCGTCACAATTATTTACAATTAATTTCAAAACTAAATATTACGTCTTTTTTTTTTCCACAAAGATCACGTTGTAAAAAAAGAAGTTTAGGGTGTTTATCAAAAAAAAAAAAGTTTAGGGCGCGTTTATTGTTCAAAAAGCAAAACAACGCAAATGGTTAAATTATAAGTTTTTATGTTGTTAATTGTTTAATGACCAATTACTGTGATATTTCCATTTGTACGCATAATAATCCAGTCAGAGTGAGTACTCTTGCTGTTAATTAAATGAACGTGGAACGATGAAAACTTCATAATATACTCACACAATATATAATCAACATATATATGGGACATATTTGCAAAACTTATGTACGAATCAAACATGAAAAAAGTTTAAGATAGATTTGGAGAAAGAGTTGAAGTCATGTGTTGGGTTCAGAGGCGAACCCAAGTAAGAGAGAAGGAGGGCAAGTGCCCTCTTAAATTTTGACATGAAATTATTAAAATATCCTTCACTTAAAATTAAGTTTTTTTCTATTTTATTTTTGGGACAGGTTATATTTAAATTTTTTTTATTTACAAACTACATTATGTTCTCCCGGGAGAATACAGACTTTTGCAAATTACAGTATGTTCTCCCGGGAGAATATAGTGTAATTTGTAAAAAAAAATCAAAAAGTTTGTAAACGGATCCTGTCCCTTTATTTTTTTGTTTTTCTCCTCAACTTGACCACCTCCATTAGACCAAATCAAAAAAACCTAAGCACCTAATTTGCATGCACCGATTACATTAAAAAGTTCATCGTTGAAGCGAGCGTCAAGGCTGGCCATCCTTAAAACTTTCAAGCACAGCTAGGGTCGAAGATGTCCGTTCAGGTTCAACCGTTGAGAGTTAATTCTCTTTCCTTTCAAGCACAGCTCTTTTCAATTTCATGCACTGTAGGTGGTTGATTTGATTTGATTGCTATCATACTGGAATAGAAAGAAATGAAACTTCATTGATTCGGTTGCCTTATCTTGTTCGACTAATACATCCATTTGATTGCCTTAAAACTTTAATGAAATGGAATGAAATAAAACCTTAAAACTAACTGGTTGAAATGAAATTAATGAAGAATCCCAAATTTTTTGTCCGGTTGAAATGAAATTAACATTTGGTTGCCTTAAAACTTTAATTTTTGAAGGCAATTAATACATTCATTTTTTTCGGTTGCCTTAAAATTAGTACATTCATCTTTTCTCAATTGCCTTAAAAATGTTGGTTACCTTATCCTTGTGCAGAATGAGTCCTAGGACCAATTAGTGCCCACCCTTCATCAAATTCCTAGATCCGCCACTGTTGGGTTGGCCAAGCCCCTTTTTTTTTTTTGGTAAATACATGGGGCATTGCCCCACGAAACATACAAAAGCCAAGCCCTTTTCATTTATGCTATCTTTTCCTCTTTAGTTTATTGATTCCAAATTCCAAATGGTTCCGAAAACATAAGGAACATCTAATTTATAATGTCTGTAGCTAGCAGCAGAACTCTCATAATTTGTATTTCCATAATGTGCAGGGACGAGTAGAGTAAAACCTATGTCGCTGACTAAAACTTTCATTTGACTAGTGAGACCCCACGATGGTCCCATATACAAACTTGCAGGGAACATGGGTTTATTTCGATTTTCAGACCCCAAAATAAGATCCGCATTCATTAAGATATGGACCTATCGGTTTGAAAAAAAAAATGGTACAATCACATAGTGCTTGCCCAAAAATTAATATTGTCATATGTGGTTCGTGTGTGGGGGAAAAGATAAACCGTGATAAAGTAATTTAATTTAATTAGCTATAATTATAGCTATTACAAAGTGGCAAATACGAAGCATGGACGACGTTGTAGTGTTTGGGAATGTTCACTGGGGTACACACATTTAAATGTCGCTTTTGAGAGAGCATTCTCATTTTTACTTGCGATTTAATTGAGCAAAATGTATTGGTGGCTCTAATAACAAGCTACATTTAAGTGCTTTCAAGAAGCCATTAATATATTTGTACTACCACTACTGTCTCCCGGGGATGGGATTCTCGGCAATAGTTGTCGTCCCAATCAAACTACATGCATCAACATGACTCGAGTGCATTACTAATTTGATGCAATAAATCTTCTTCCAATTATATGATATAATCATATGCTTAACAACTTGTATTCTTTTTCATTATAGAGAAATTTAATGTTATACATTCCCTTCAAATTGTTGATTCCTTTTTCTTTTCTTTTTTCATGCTTTTGCTTGGTCCTTTTATGTATGTTTTGCATAGTGTTAAATGAGGCCTTTTATGATATGTTTTACAGCATATTCAAGAAAATACAATATTAGGAAAATACCGGGTATTGGGTACATTATTTATCAAATATGATAAAAAAATAACATATTTACATTACCTAACATTTATGGTCATTTTCACTTATGTCCCATTTTTTATTTTTGATAAGAGAGTAACTACTACAATACTTCCATAGTAACAAATGTGCTCGCGTAAGGAATGCATGACCTGGCCTGTTTAGTAACATACAAATTACCTACTGTATATATGCAAAAATCAATAATATTTTTGGAAAAAATGTCTATCATTTTAAATGACACAATTTATATCCTTTCACAAAGAGGTGAGAACCACATCTTTATTTTTTTTGTCAACTCTCCCTCCTCCTTTATCTATCTCTTTCTCTCTCTTAAAATGACACAACTTTATTTCCTTTTTTTTTGCCAATGGTTTGCTTGAGTCAGGGGTTCAAACTCTGCCTCAAGCAAATTCTTGAAAATCTTTGGGGGCCAGAGGAGGAAAGTGTCTCCTTCTCGGTTGGGGGATTAGTCTCATCTTTCCTCTAGTAGCGAAGCTCAACGCACCCATTGTTCCAATGAGGGGTTAGCCTACAGGGCCGACTGGAGGAGGTTGAATGATGATACCTCCGGATTATACCAAAAAATAAATAAAATAATGACATACACTTTATCCAATATTTTTGGTCATTTTGACGTGCTTTAATATCATTTTATTTACCTTTTAAGATATAGGCGCAGAAGGTCAAATAGACTAAGCAAGCTTAGAAGTTTGGTGACTTGCTGCAAACTATAATTTCAAATAAATTAAACTTTTACTTTTAAAATTAGGACAGCTCAAACATATATTTAACTTGCATAGACCTAACTTAATTAGGTTAGTTTAAACTCAAAATATTTTATTTAGGCCCCAAAAGTTGACATCCTTTGTTCAAATGAATCATGCGAAAACAAGTATTATGTTGTAGGAAAATTCTTAGGTTATGTCATAGAGACAATCAATTGTGGGGCCCACTATTTTTAAAATAAAAGAAAAGTAAAAAAATTGATGAATCAACTTTTATGTATCCGTAAAAAAATTGATTGTGTCATGTGAAATGAAAAAAACATTATAGCTAATATAATGCAATTATTATCACAATGAATACATTAGTGATCAATTTTCTTGTTTGACAATTTGTAAGACAAGAAAGAAATAAATGGAAAAGCTATTTCAAATAGGGAAAAGGTGTAAAAGTAAGAATAACATATAAAAAAAGATAAAAACGAAAGAAAGAAATGAATTAGCTAAAATCGAAGTGGTATTAGTTTCTTGAACAAAAATGACAAATGTGATGTTACCAAAAAAATAAAAATAAAAATGACAAATGTTCGTATCTCAACGGAAAGGAAAAAGTGAGAGGAAACGCGGGGTGATTTGTACATTTTCAAAACTCAAAACTAAAATGCAAAGCAATGAAGACATTATTAGGCAGAGCAAGCGAGTACGGTGGGTCATCCAGCTAGCGCTCGTACTCGTATAGCCTAATAATTCTCTACCTTAAAGTACGTCAACATAGCTTGTGGCTATATTTGACATGGTTATGAGTTACACATTCGTTGTTGACTATTGTATGAACTAGTTATTTTCACTACTTTCATTTATCAAACAACCACTGTCGCGTAACAACATTACTGTTTCGAGAAATGACCAAGGCTGGAAACAAAAAACTGAACCATGAATGCAATTTTGAGTAGATGGTAGCTATTATAGTAAAGGATCTCCTACTTAGCGAACAATTATTGCACACCTCTTACTTTATATCTTTTGTTACACTTATTGAAAAATGTATTTATCTTGTTTTAATAAAAAAAAAAACTAATATATGAATGATGTAATACAAATATTGTGCAAGATAAAATTGTTTTTCTGGCAAAGAAGGTTGTAAATTACTACGAAGGTAAAAAGCTTCTAAAAGGCTCGGTCCCGTGTGTATAATATTAGAGTTTTATAATTCTCATATTGGAAGAGAATTGAAATTTCATGTTGTAGAGATAAAAAGCATGTGGGACCCATGTGTTAGAAAAAATTATATTTAGGATCCATGTCAGCACGGAAATCGAAGGGTGTGTAGGAAAATTTGAATTCTCACGTTAAATGAGAATTATAAAACTCATAATATTATAAGGGAAATCATTGTCTCATCTTTTAAAAAGGGAAAACAATCCATTATAATTATGTATTGCGAATAATACATAATTTTATTATTAAAGTTATTTTTTCTTTTTTTCTTCTCAAACATAGTCGAATGATGTGTCAAAAAAAAAAATTAATTTTACCATTATAATTATGATAATAATATTTCTGCAGTTAATGTAGATAAGTTATTTGTATTTATTCTCAAAATAACATCGATTTGGCATGGAAAAATTAAATAATTATAATTATAAAGACTATAATAACCTTGGAATAAATTAAAATTACAAAAACACCATAATTTTTACCCAAAACGACATCGTATTAGGTTTACTGCAAATAATTTATCTGCCGTGAATGCAGAAAAAACGAACCCTATAATTATACACTACCCACAATATACATTTATAATGAGTTGATGCATATAATTTTTTTCCATGAAACCATATTAGAATGTCCCTAATCTTATTACTTGGGAATTTGAATGACCCTACACAATCAACATCAAAATAATGAGAAAACAGAGAAAGAGGCTTCTTTCTCGTATCCCTTCACTGAGAATTTTAGACACAAGTTGGTCTGGCTTGGAGAATTTATGTAAAATAAGGAAAAATTCTGTCATTAATGACCTGCAAAGTTCAACCAAAGGGCCGTAAGAGTGAGTAAGATAAGCTTCTGACAGCACGCAAGGAATCTGTTTGAACAATTTGTGGGAATCTTCCTTTTAACTTAAGGCTATATTGGAGGACAATAGTACTGCTCACAATTGATCTGCAAGTAGATAAAGAATCTGTTTCCAATCCACGTTAAGCTTCACTGAGTGAACTTGGATGGTTTAGAACTTTTGGTGCTGCAGCTGCACTGCTGTTCCGTTATAGTAAGGCTGGAAGCACTCGTGCATTCATTGAAATCGAGTCTTTTTTATGATTGATATTGGAAAAGGTTGCAACTTACAATATGATTCTTTATGCAACATGCAAAAAGAAAAATTAAATATAATTTGCTTTATATTTTATATTGTTCTCAATCGGACCATACAAGCTCATTTCATGTAACGGGTTTATCATATTCATATAACGGGTTATATCTTCTATGTCTAAAGTGAGATAATTATATGTACCAAAAAAAAAAGTGAGATAATTATAATTTTACCATGGTAAATTCACTTCCTAAGCATACACATCATGTAGAGCTGCCAAAATGGGCGGCTCGCCCTGCTCCATCCAACCCGGCTATCAATCTGCCAAAAAATGGATTAGCCAGCCTCGCACCGTCTTGTTTTTGAAAGTGGGTTGAAAAACTCAGTCAGTCTCATCCTGTTTGGTTTGTTGGGCGGGTTGGCCCGCCAGTCTGAACCTATTTTATATTGACCCACCATCAACCCTCCAAAAAATGAGTCTGTCTCATTTTTGAGATGGATTAAAAAACTCAGTTCGCCTCATCTCAATTAGCTGGTGAAGCGGATTGGTCCGCCGCTCATTTCGTCATCTCTAACCTCTTTATGTATCAAGAAGGATATTTGTCTCATGACTACTGAACTTATAAGGGATTTACATTTATCATTTAACCTGACACAACAAACTTTTCTACACACACAATATTTTGTGGGGCCCACACTTTTTAAATAAATAAAAAAAAAAACACGCAAAACGAATCTCTATAACATTGCACAATTACTTTACGGCACGCAAAACAAATCTCTATAACATTACACAATCACTTTTCCTATCACATAACTCTTATAAAACTCAACTTATAGAGGCAAAATGGTTATAGTTTCCTTTCTCGCTCGTTATTGAAGAAACTTCTCCATCTATATATAAATTTTTTATGTTATTAAAGAGGAACCTTTTGCACATCAATTCTTCCTGTGTTACGCCTGTGAAATACCAAGTCACCGTACCAAATATTTCCCCTCTAAAGTATTCAATTTAGATTCATATCTCTATCTCATAATATCATTATTACATTAACAAACTTTACCAAACAAAACCGTTCCCACTCACAAACAATTCACCTATCTATATATAATTTTGCTTATCATAATTTTTACTCTTGTAATTATACTGTAATTAATTGTCGGACTTGAGAGAAAGAAAAAAACGAGTTAACTTTGTTTACACAAGCAGAGGGAATGAAGAGGTGGGTACCGTGACATTGACAAGTCAATAATTGGGTGTAGTAGCGATAGTGCCACATGGGCCCAGGATAAGGACAAATTTGTATGAATTGATTTATTCATTTTTTTAAAAATATTTTTATATATTCCGTACAACATTTAATTTATTAAAATTAGAACTAGTAACACCACAATAATACAAAATTTTACATCAAATTGAACCTTGTAAGTAATATAATCTGAATTAAATCTCAATTATTGAGTGTAATATTACAGTAGTGTATTAAATTTTCTCTTTGTGGATACGAAACACTTGCATAGTGAATTAACTAAAGTAATTGAATTTCCAAAGTCGATGTATATCAGATATTATATACGTTGGTTAGAAATGATATAGACAGAGAAAAGTTGGAAATAGAAAGCAGAGCGTGCAAAATGGGAAAAGGGGATAAGAAAGGAATAGGAATAGAAAAAGCGGTGGTTAGAGATGTGGGCGAGGTAGGGAGGGGGGTGTTGGGGATAAAGAGAGCGAGGAGGCTCGCTTCCCTTTCGCCGACAGGTTTGGGCTGGGCCCCATTTATCATTTATGCTTGTTTTACTTGCGTCACTCTTTCGTACACCTAACGGGCCTTTTATTGCCCATGGGCCCCCCCACATGATATTTTCTTTCCTCTCCTTCACACAACTTGCCCCTCTAATGACACTTGGTTGATTAGTGTCTACTTTTAACCTTTTTTAAAAATCCTCATGTTTCTTATTTGGGCAATGAATTTTTCATAAAATTGAGGATAGTATTAAAGGGTAAAATTTTATATATTATTTAAGGGATTAAATCATGTTGTGAGAGATAAAATTATCTCTTACACACACATAAAGTGTGTGAGACCAATTTACCCAAAAAAAAAAAAATGTGTGGGACCATGTGAGGAGAAGAAAGGAAAAAAAATGTGCCACATATTTTTATTTGTGTGTTGGGATGTAAATAAGTTAGGCCAGTCTACATGGGCCTACAATCTTGCCTATATTAGGTCAGGTTTAATCTATTACAAATAGTTAAATAGAACTAGTCTAAGCTTTTTAAAAAAAAATATTTAGAAAGCATGTCATAGGTTTTTTTGTATATACGAGCCCATAAGCATACATGTCAGCCTTATCATATTATTCATTTTAAATAAAGTTATTATTTTAGTAAATTTGAATAATAAAAAATTTATTTTAGTTACTTTTTAATTATTAAGTATTTAATAGGCTAACAGACCTAGCAAGACTTTTTATTGTTTTAATATAGGTTACGCCAGACTTGTAATTTTGGATATATACAGGCTAACATACCAAACCAGACCTAAGATTTTTAACGTAACCTGACCTATTTAAGTCAAAGTCTAATATAACTTATTTACACTCCTATGTGTGTATAGGAGATAAAATTTTATCTCCTCCAATATAAGAAACATTATTTCTAATATTTAAATAATAAAATAATAGACGCGTAATTAAGTAATTGGACGAATTATACCTTAAAGTCACGCTGCATGGATCATCTAGACAGGTTAATGATCATTTTCTTTGTATTTCCCCCTCTCTTTCTTTTCCTGTTCCGAAGAAAAAACCTTGTAAAAGAAGTTATTTTTCTTTTAAGATAATTAATCAGGGAGGAAAAGGATATAAACAGGCATATATGAATAAAATTTGAATTTTTTCTCTCATGCTTAGAAAGCATGGATTTTATATAATATGACTTTGTTACTTATTATTGAAAATAAGAATAAATTGAGATTTTAAAAAGTATATACTATTCTTACGATTTCATATATGGAATACAGATAAGTTTTTTTTTCCCCTTACCGACAGAAGCTGTTTTAATAATTGTTACACGATATTTGCCTCAATAATTGTTCTCTTTACCACTTTTAATTTTATGCATTCAATTATCGTGTCATTCGTTCAATAATTCAAACAAGAGTTTACAAAAATTCAATATCAATGATTCAATCATATTCGCGAACAGTATGCAAGATAGCAAGATAGCCTTTACCATTAATCATATTCGTCTGACTCAATTATATGCAACATCTACTTCACACAAACAGTATATAAGTTTCGAAACCGTTATTTTATTTTTATTTTGGAAGATTACAAGATAGCCTTTACCATTAGTTTAAATGTCTAAGAAATTTCTAATTTCTCTTTCAAATCGCGAAGAATTCGTGAACGGATTCTCTTATAAATCGTTTTTTACATGATTATGTCATGTGAAATATCTCGATTACTGTTATCAAAAAAAAAAAAAATCTTGATTATTCATTCATGGATCAATGATTATAATTTTAATAAAATGTATGTAAAAAGTGAAAATGAAAGTTACCATTTTAAGACTTTTGGCAAAGAAGTAAGGTAAAAAACCACAACATAAGAATCGGGATCTAATTCAAAGAGGCCAAATTCGCCTCGATAAATGTAAGACTTCGATCAAAGAAGTCAAGATAGATAAAAGGCAATAACAAAAGAAGTTAGGCTCCAATTTATAGAGGCGAAGTCCACCTCCATAAATATAAGATTTGGTGGAAGAAGCCAATTCAAGATAAAAAAGCCATCGCAGCTCAAACTGAAGAGGCGGAAGCCGCCGCCACAAACTCTAGACTTTGGCAAAAGAAGCCGAGTTACCACAAAGTAAAAAATAAGCTACAGCGAAGTAAGCCGGGTTCGACCAATGAAGGCCCATTACGACATGTACCGGCCAAACAAGAGCCAAGAAAGTACGAACTGGGGCCAAGGTAAAATAACCCAAGTCTCAAACAATCAGCATAATAAAATACTAAAAGAGGCAAAAGGTCTGAAATTGCGCCCAAACAACTTAATAAAAGATGTATCGTAAGAGAGCCAGACAACTCGGTCTAAACCATGTTCGGCCGACCAAATTACACTAAGATTCCCTAAAGCGGATGAGATGCTAGCAAGCAACCCGGCCCCAATACCAAGTTTAGAAGCTCAACTATATATTCAAGCTCAAAAGGCCCTAAGGTGGCTACGACAATAGTAAATCGCTAGCAGCTACATAAAGACTATCATTTTTCAGTAAAAGATGAATTATTCTGCAATATTCGGCTTACACTGAGTCAGCGACAAATCAAGCCAAGACCATACTTAAGACCCCGATATAGAAGCCAGGGTAGATAGTAAAAACCTACGATTAAACGTTGCGGTCCTAGAATCCAGGTTAGGAGCGCTGCATCCACGAGCACCCCATAAAGTGGAGCAAATAGTCGGCATAACCAAGTCAAGTGTCGATTAAGCTCGTCCTCAGATGAGTAATTTGAGCCACCAGCATGACCAGGTGCAGTCTTCAAACAAAAAGGATTTGGACATGGCCAGAGCACAAAAGTATTATAGTATGATAACTCGGACTTCCAGACTGCTGTACTGGGGGGTACGCGTAGGATTGCAACCATTAAAATAGAATGATGTAGCGTAACAACCTTCATAAGTAGAGATCTCGATAAGGTTGTCAAAGTGCATGATCAGCCAGTCCGAGCTACTACCTCGACTAGAAAGGCTAAGGGAGGAGATGTCAGAATAGAACCCGATGACCCGACAAAGATAATTGACATCCAAGTACAAGCCTCGCAATGTCCAAACATGGCAGCAGACCACTAGAGGAAGCATGATCCCGACATCATAGGCATGAAACACGCTACAACTAAAGTCATAAAGAAGGACAAAAGATTTCAGCCCAAAATGACCCTGGCAACCTAATTCAGGGAAGCCAACTAAGTTGTAAATGCTAGAAAGCACGAGGAATAGAAGCAACAGAACCTGGAAAGGCTGAGATTAGATCTCAAGCAAGGCAATCTAAAGAAAGATCAGCCAGTTCTAAGCGGTACCTTAGCCAAAAAGGTTGAGGGAGGAATACTGAAGCAATATCTCCAGTACCTGGGTCACGAAACCTGTAAGAACCCGCATCGCTAATTAAGGTAATTAGCGAATTAATTATGATAATTAGGAAATAATTCCATAATGGACCCTAATAATTATTAATGGGCTTAGATAATTATATTGAGTGAGTAAAAATGCTGAAAGTCGCTTTTCGGAAGAAAAGCGCAGATACCGGTTCTGCTACTCGGTATAAATGCGTACCGGAAAAGTATCCCGGAAAATTATAACGAATGCATGATAATTACTAGAATATTATGTAGGACTTGTAAAACAAGTTTCAAGTCAAAATAACGTAATCTGATGCCAGAACTGATACTGGCTATGGAAAAGCGCGTACCGGAAAGGTGCTCCGAAAAATAAAATAAAAATATGAAAAATCTTAGAAAAATGCGTAGGTCTTGAATCCGAAGTTTGGGATCAATATCTTTTACTTGGCGATTAAGGCTAATACTGCGCGTGTGTAGCCTTGTGCCTATAAATAGACATTTTGGCACACAACCCTAGACATGCTTATTTCCTACGTGGGTTTTGGGTGGCTGCAGCTTGCCTCCCTTCTTCCTCCCTTCATCCTTGGCCTTTTGGCTTGAAAGTTGCCACCTTTAGCTTAATCCTTCCTCTTTCACCATGGAAACACTTGAGTGAGTGCATTGTAAGGGGGTTTGTGATCTTGTTTTCTGAGGGTGCTGCTGTGGAGGGTGTTTGAGGGCTGTGGTGTTGTCTCCTTGGTTATGAACCATTGCTCATACCATTAGAGGTTGCAAGAAGCCTCCTTTGGTGCCAAGAACCAACCTTTGGTGTGGCATTTTCGTGTCCTTGGGTGTGCTGGACTTGAGTGCAGTGTTAAGAGCTCCAAAGTCACCTTGAACTACTGACCAAGCTTTGGGGTAAGTCACCTTAACTTGATCATGTGTTTTTATGGCTTAAAGGTGGTATCTTGGTATGTTAATGAGTTTAACATGTAACCAACACATAAGTGAACCTAAAATGGATTAAAGATGCATGCTTTAACGTGTACATGTGATAAAAGTTGGATCTTTGGGATGGATACTCACGAAATGCAGAAACTGCATTCTGTCGTGAGATATCCGGATATTTGTCGAACAGATATCCGGATATCAGTATCCGGATATGGTATCCGGATATTGATATCCGGATATGGGATCTGGGTATCCGGATATGACATATCCGGATATGTCCAGTGTGATATCCGGATATGGCATATCCGGATATGCCCCTTCTGATATCCGGATATCCTGGGTTCTGCGCAGACAGTAGCTGTACTGTGTGAACAGTAAGCTATGGGGTGTGTGTGGACCCTAGTTTAAGGAAGTTGAACTTCTGTAATTAAAGGAACTAAGTCAGAATCATATGATTAAGGGCTTATGGCCTTGTTGGAAGCCTCAAGACGTAAAACGTAAAAGAAAGGCGTAGTCTTTAAGTTGTATGCATATTGTGCATTAATATTGACTTGATATATGGTCCACATCAGATTGTGATACTGCTGTTTGAGGACTAGTGAGTGGTTGGACTCTTGGCTTGGATTGATTGCTTGCAAGGTAAGCTTTCGTGTCCTCGGTTTAGCCATTTTGATGTTCCACCATGTCCCATGGGGATGGGTTTATGCATGCTGTGTTACATGCTTTGATTATTTTGAAATGCTGTTGAGCTGTTTATATGTAATGAGCTATTATGATATGCATGTGGTGTCCACCTATACGGTAAGCCTGAGTATGTAGTACATACAAGATGGTGAGGCTGTGGTGAGGTACAGGTAGCGTCCTGGTACTCATGTAGGCATAGACGTATTCCTACATTTCTCTGGCCAGTAGATTTGATATGCACACATGACATGATTAATTGCTGCATCGCATAGTTTTGGAACTTATACTGTAAATACTGTTTTAGAACTTATATTACACATGTAAGTGAGCTTGGGGTGGAGACTCCTTGAGGACCCCTTGTCTTACTGAGATTTCTTGTTAGAGATCTCACCCCACGTTTGGGGACGCTTATTTCAGGATCAGGTAATGTTGAGGGCTCAGGTGGCAGGAGGCCAGAGCTGAGTTGATGAGTTGATATGATGATGTGCTGGATTTACTGTTATGTTTTCCGTTTTGATTATGCTATTTATGTAGAGACTGCTATTGGGCCTTGTTGCCTTATTTGGTGAGCATGGGGTTTGTCCATGCCACATGATTGCGTTATTGTCTTTCTAATTATGTTGTAATTAAAGTATCAGGATTTTGACCCAGGCTGCATGTTGTAGTCCTGTGGTTTTTAGATACTCACTTGATATTTATGTACGAGGTATTCAGTTAGTTGTCTTGCAATTTACATACAGGCAGTATTTTTATGAAAATGATTAAGTAATCAAGTTGGTTAAGTTAATGACGTCATAATTGAATTAAAGAAAAAGTTATTCCGCATTTTAATTAAGCGTGGCTTAATACGATAGTGTGTTAACAATCCGGGTTAACACGGGCTGTTACAAAACCCGGCACAATAATTCAAAGGTCGAGTTAAAATTTAGACCAGGAAGCATAAAAATAAAGTCTCTCAAAATAAACCAGGAAGTACATAAAGAACGAAATCCATAGCACATGGATTCTAGAAAAAGCATTGCAACTCAATAAGGTAAGGATAAGACCCACGACACGGATGTCAAAGGAAAAATCCCTCCACTTCTAATAGGGACCTTGGTCAAAAAAGTCCGACCAGCATGAGAAGTCAACACTATAGACTTAAAAGATGAGTCTAGATTCACTTAGCTAGCCATAAACCAAAGCACTCAACACAGACTAGGACATGATTGGATCTTAGCAGCGAAGCTCAACAAGTTTGATCGTGAATCCAATCTAAGACAATAACTGCAATTGCTAACCTAATTAAGCTGACCATGAAAGGTTTCAAGCTAGAGAAAAATTGTCAAAAAAAGAAGACAAGTCAATCAATACAAAGACAACAACAATTATACCCCGGCAGCCCGGACATCCAGACTGTCGAGGGGTGGGAATTGTTATGGACTTAACATAAAGGCTCACATTCTAAAAGAACCAAGAAGAGCTAATAGCTAAGAAAGAAATTTACGAAATATTTCTTAATTATACTAATTCGAGTGCAACAACAATGGATCAAGAACTGGAACCTCAATATTCCTAAGAAGCCTTGAACTTCACTCCTATTAGGTAACCCAACTATAGATAAAGGGTTAAGACAATCAAGTACCCATTTCTGAATCCTTTCTTTTAGTTGTCATTGTGCATACACCCAATGCCTTGGCTATGCCGTATACTATAGTGCACAATGATTCACCGATCTCTGAGATATCTCCTTCATAAATGCTTGAGAAAGGGCATTCAGACCCAACAAAAACATACCAATCATAAGATTTGACATTTTGATCCACTAGAATGAAAAAATTTATTAATTCATAATAAGATTATAATTTACTTGTTAAAAAAGAATTCAAAATTCAAACCAAACTACTCTCATTGTTAGTATAAGGCAACCTTTTCCTTTTATACTAAGCTTTTGTAATAAAAAATAGGGCTATTGATTAGTAGAGTTAGGTCTATATTCCTTGTCCTTGATGGATTAAGTATGTTGATATGAATGTGCTCTTGAAGGCAATGATATGGACTAAAACTTATGAAAGAGTCATCGTGTGTATATCTAATGTATGGTTGAGAGAGGGAGAATGTGTAAGGATACAATGACTCTATATTTCAGCAAAGTAACAATTCATAAAGTAATGAATGCAAGATAACTCTTCAACGGATGAAGAGGGTTATATATATGTAGAAAATATTTTCTTATTATGAACAAAAAAAAAATGAGTCATAATCATATACTGGAAGTTGTATTGAGGAGTGAGAGATCCTCTATAATGAAGTTCACGATTTTCACTGTAGAAAAGTAGAAAAGTGATCCATTGATTGGATCTCTAAGAGTGAGTTCGTAATCTTATGTTGTGAACCTATATTGCACCGACACAGGACACAATACGACACTCCAACACGTTAATTCTAAAAAATATCATATTTCGACAAATTAGGACACATTTTGATATTAAATAATATTTTTAATATATAAAATATAGTTTACATTTAACACATATAGAACCCATAATAAGTCATATAACTTATTACCAAAAAGAGAGAGTCATATAACCAATTAATTATTCAAATTCCATAACATAAATATAAATGTAAATATTCATTGGCTAATGAAAGCTACAAAGTTTTGTTATGATGTAAATTCAAAAATTACAAAATGAAAAGAAATTACATGTGCATCCTATTATGGTATGTTGGACTTTGACGCATTCCATAACAAAGTCTTTATAACGTTTGGGCCTGCGCCTTGTTCTCTTTCTAATTGTTACTTCCTCCTTATGCTGATCCTGGCCATTGTTACTTTTGTCAATATTGTAGCTCGTTTCATCACCTCCCTCAATAAGTTGAGCCTCGTCCTTGAGCATATCAGAATTGAACTGTTATGTAACTTTGTCCATATGGAAAAGCAACCTTCAATCAATTACATGTTTTAAAAGCCGATTTAATAGGTGCGTCGACCAAAAACTGTGAGTTAGGGGTTAATAAAGAGCTTTCTAATTCACCTTTTGGATCCAACAATTGTGGGTTTGTTGACATTTGAGATGGATTTAGAGCGACTAGATGTCTGTTCTCTTGCGTTTGCAGCTGCCCATTAATTTTATTGGAATTTTTGAAACCCTATTGTGTATTAAGGTTAGCAAGAAGTCTATCATATCTCAAAATGTGCCTCCCCTACTGCGCCTGAATATCTTCTTCTCTGCTCTGTCTTTTGTCTTGCTCCTCATTCTCAGCTATAACCTTCATCTTTTCTTCTTCACCCGTATATTTGTTTTCATCCATAAAGGTTCTCACTTTATCTTTTGCGAGAGAAACCAAACTCGGATTGACCTCAAAAACTGCATCTTGGTCCTCCCAAGTTGAATCCCCTAGCAGTAGTCCCGACCACTCGTATCAGACCGTATGTCAAAAAATATTGATCGCATGTTGGAACATTGATCGCGTATTAAAAAACATTGACCATGTGTCCAACGCATGTCAGTACGTGTCCGTGTTCGACACACATTTTTATGAAAAAATGACGTGTCGATATTTCATAACTGTTAACGGTCCTGAACAAAAGCGAAGAAAGGAAAAAAAAAAAGAAATGAAGAATTCTCATATTGCAATTTTTTTCACATAAAAAATATTGCAAAAGGGAAAAAAATTAAAAAGTAGGTTAAAAAGTAATTTTTTTCATTTGCTTCAAGTGTCCAAACTTGCTTTCCCAACACCAAGTAGACATAGATCATTTTTATCGGTGCACCTCTGGTTTTTTGTTTTTTTTTTGTTTTTTGCAAATGTAGACGAGGTAAGAAAAATTCAATAGTGACTGGGATTTACTACATGGAATTGATGACCCGATAAGACTCAAGAGTCAAAAATTGTGATTAACAAATGAGTTCCTAAAAAAAGTTGTTTGAAAAACCTCCTTGACATTTGTTTTCCTATTTATAGAACATTGAGTCGTCTCCCTCGCCGAGATTTTTGAGTCTCCGGTAACTTTTATTTAGTTGTGTATATTATAAAATTATTAATATAATTATCATGTCTCAACCTAAATTATTAAATTAAATTAGTAACATTATATAATATCAAAACTTATAATCAAGTGATTTATATTTTTAAATATAATCAAGTGATCATTAGTTCAAACTTTATCATCCCACAAGCTAAATAAAAAAAATGAAATTTAAACTCAAGGGCTTTTACTCAAGAGACATGAGCCCGTTTGTTTGGACTTTAAAAAAAGTAGCTTTTATGACTTTTATTTCAGAAGTATTTTTTTTTTATTAAAGTTAAAGCTATTTATATTTTTTAAAAAATATTAAATTTTTGAAAAAAATATTTGGCTTTTGCCTTTTATTTTTTTAAGTAGTTAAAGTCTTTAGCTTCCAAAAAAACAAAATTTTTGACATTTTTTAAAAGCAGACATCCAAACCAACTTATAGCGAAAAATACTTTTTTTAAAAAAATATATACAGTTTTTGGAGAGAGAAAATCCATTCAAACGAGCCTATATTAGACAGGTGAGGATCATTTTACACCAGTGTAAGTTACACTCTTAATCTTGTCCGTTGATCTCACTTATATTCGAGGGCTCAAATTTTTTAGTAATGTGAGCCATTGGATACAAGTGGATCAATGGTTAAGATTGAGTGTAAGACTTCTGTTATGGACCCGTATAATGGGTCCATTAAGAAACAAGCCCAACAAAGCCCAATAAAGAGCCCATTAAGACGACAGGCCCAACAATGGGCAATCCCATATCTGAATCAGCATTGACTCAAGACAGATATCCATCGAGGATACTTATCCGACAACACGGTGACAACTCAGCGGATAGGCTGGGATCTGAGTCAGAAACACCTAAATCCCATCCGCATTACCCACAAGTAACCCCTATAAATACCAGGTAAACCCTAAAGGTAGACACACTCTTTCTCATACTATTACGCTGTCACTGTGCACACACTCCCCTTTGGCTAACGCCGTTATAGTATTTTGTGTACAGTGATCTGCTCAACTCAAAGGTATCTCCTTCATAGATACCTTGGAGAGGGCACTAGATCCAAAAGAAACACGTCAGTCTATCGGGCTGGACATTTCTGTCTTTAGGACAGAACATTGGCGCCGTCTATGGGAACGATAAAATTCTATTCCCACCCCAATAGTGGTGAAAGCGCATCAGCCGCCGTGACATCCAACCAATCCTAATACGATGGGAGAAAAATTCAAAAATGAAGCTCATCAACAGCCCAAGTCGAGTTCGTGAGCCGAGATATGAAAGTCAATCTCAACGAGCATGATGAAACCGAGATCAAGATCGCGACGAGATAGAGATTGAGATCAAAATTATGACCACCACCATCGTCAAGATCATGGCTGTGGTCGAGAAAGAGACCAAGACCCTAACCGTGGCCGAGATCGGTTCTAAAAAAAGGAAGCAAATCAAGTAAAGGGCAAAAGCTTAAGTTTTTCTCCTTTTGTCTAATTTTAATTCGCTGAGGAAAGGATCCACCTTTTTAATATCTTATACTGATATATAAGAAAATGATCCATCATTTTTAAAAAAGGATCCGTCTTTTTAATCTTATTTGATAAAAGGATCCACCTTTTACATATTTTCTATTGATATTGGAGGAAAGGATCTACCTTTTTAAGATCTGATACTAATATTTGGAGCAAAGATACTTGGATCGATAAACTTCGATTCCCACCCAATAATGGTGATAGCGCAGGAGCCGCCGCCACATCCAGATTCTAATGCGTTGGGTGCAAAATTCAAAAATAAAACTTATCAACCTTTCAAGGTCAGAGGTCGCAATTGCTTTAGCAAACATGACGAAGCCGAGATCGAGATCGATGCTGAGATCAAAATCGTGACCATCACTACCATCGTCGAGATCATGGCCGAGGTCGAGATGGAGACTGATTACCGTCGTCATTGGAGTGATGGCCGAGATCGAAACTGTGACTATGCCCGAGATCAGGACTTGAAAAATAAGGGGCAGATTGGTACGACTTTGATCAATGCAAAAAGTTTACAAAAACTCAAAAGCTCAGCAGAAAACCTGAAGCAAAAGGCAAGACAATTCACCCCGGCACCCTGGACAACCAAACTACCGGGCTGGGGGCAACTGTTATGGACCCGTATAATGGGTCCATTAAGAAACAAGCCCAACAAAGCCCAATAAAGAGCCCATTAAGACGACAGGCCCAACAATGGGCAATCCCATATCTGAATCAGCATTGACTCAAGACAGATATCCATCGAGGATACTTATCCGACAACACGGTGACAACTCAGCGGATCCTTGTGATTCTGATGCATCAACATAAATCTGAGATACAAGCGCAATTTGTCACGCTGACTCTGATCAAGTCGAAATGTTCCGTACTAAGGTCGAAAGACCCAACTGGGACATGTGACAATACTGCCTTTACCTTGGATAGTACCGGGTTACGAAACCCAGGTCATGATTGAAGGCGACAATGATCACCTTCATCAATGCTGACTTAACAAAACGTTAAGTTAAAATAAACATGCGTCACAAAGAGTGACAAAAAGCGGAATCCGCATAATGCTTTGACCTCGGCCAGGTCAATATACTGGAACTCGTAAAATGCACGAGTTGCAAAAACAAGAATTTATTCGAGTTGTAAAAATAACTCGTCTCAGATGGCGAACAACTCGAGTAAGGTTTGATATTCTTAGAAAATTGCCTAAGTTACAAACCTAGATAACAAGAAAACAAGCTTGTTTATCAAAATCAAGGGAATGCTAAGTCCTTAGAAGTATTTAACGAATACTTTAGGCAACTCTGGAATCTGATGAACCTCAAATACTTAGAAAATATATCTAAGTTATCAAGGAGGCATAAAACTCAAGATGCGAGTACAAAGGCAAAATCATCCAAAGACATAAAATGGATGAAAAACGTAAAAACTGGACAAGAGGCATCCCGGTCCTGATTTCAGTAGGAGTCTCACCCTGTTCCATCTGAACGCCACGACAATGCACGCAGGACTCAAAAAGGTGAATGATTCTGATCAAGTCAAAATCAGTAAAAGACACGGTAGGCACAACCAGGTTGAAACAGAAGACGATATCACAACGAGATTCTGGCAAAGCGGAGCTCAGATAAATAAAGCTACAGTATATAAAACTGGGCTAAGTATACCAAGGAGAAATTCAAACCTGCAAACGAAAGATGCAAAAAATCAGGAGCAAAGCCCGACAATATCAGTTAAAATGGGCTCAAAGATCCCCAAATCAGAAAAAAGAAATTTCAAAAGCAAAGTCGGTATTCCGACATACACAGCTTGGATTAAAGTAATACAGCCCGACAACTCAGATTTCCCGACTGCCGGACTGGGGGGCAAGTGCAGGAATGCAACCAAGATTAAAAAAGAAAAGCAGCAATCCTTACACTTCAAGATCTCAGTAAGACAGTCCAAAAGACTGTTCAACTAGTCTGAGCTACGTACCTCGGCCAAAAAGTTTGAAAGAGGAATGTTGAAATAGCATACACAGTACCCGGCTCATGAAGCCCGGCACCAAAGAAAGAACGAAATAAGAAAAAATCCAAAACATGGGTCAACAGGAATCCATGGATGCAGAACATGGATCAATGAATCAATAAAACTTCGGCAAAAAGGTCAAAGGGAAAGACTTTCCTACTTCCAATAGAGTCTTTAGTCACGGAAGTTTGACAAAATTATAGTTCAACGGACTTCGCTTCGGACACCCAAACTACTGGGTAGGACAGCAAAGGAGGATGTCTGAAGTAAGAATTCAACATGACAAGATAGTTAAAGCCATACATCACAGAACAAAGGCTAATCCAGGTTCGGAACATGAACATGGTCGATTCCTACGCGCTGAGAATAAAATATTCACAAAATGCGATCAATAGAAATGCACAACAACCCAACTATACTTATCAGATATGCACCCCGGACACCCCGACTACTGGATTTGGAGAGACGTGGTCCTGAAAAAAGGACCACACCCCAATCCAGGATAAAGTGAAGACAGATTTGGAGAGATGTGGTCCTGAAAAAAAAAAAAAAAGGATCACACCCCAGTCTACGATTACTGACAAGAATTTGGTAAGGAGAACTACAAACTCACATCCAAGATCCAAGAAATAGACACCTGGACACAATGATGTTAAGCCGAGTTACAAAGATGATGTGCTTGGGGGCAACTTGCCAGTTCGATCCGAACGACTCAGGCTCATTCATCACCCGGTTATATGGAATGTACGTAATATCTTGCTCGGTTCATGCTCAACCCACCAAGATAAGGGACAATGAAGTACCATTCCTCGTTCCGAAAATTCAAGGCCCAGAATGCATGGGAAAGTCAAAATGACCCAAAGTCAAGAAATGACACTCTGGCAAAAAGCCGAGTTGAACATTATAACGCCAAGATATTGGAAAACTACGACTAGCAACATGCAAGAAATTGGATAGAAAATGAGTTAAAAATAAAAAGCACATTGCAGGAGTGTGGCCCCTAGCCGAAGCATAGAAAAACGGAAGGACTTGAAAAATAAGGGGCAGATTGGTACGACTTTGATCAATGCAAAAAGTTTACAAAAACTCAAAAGCTCAGCAGAAAACCTGAAGCAAAAGGCAAGACAATTCACCCCGGCACCCTGGACAACCAAACTACCGGGCTGGGGGGCAACTGTTATGGACCCGTATAATGGGTCCATTAAGAAACAAGCCCAACAAAGCCCAATAAAGAGCCCATTAAGACGACAGGCCCAACAATGGGCAATCCCATATCTGAATCAGCATTGACTCAAGACAGATATCCATCGAGGATACTTATCCGACAACACGGTGACAACTCAGCGGATAGGCTGGGATCTGAGTCAGAAACACCTAAATCCCATCCGCATTACCCACAAGTAACCCCTATAAATACCAGGTAAACCCTAAAGGTAGACACACTCTTTCTCATACTATTACGCTGTCACTGTGCACACACTCCCCTTTGGCTAACGCCGTTATAGTATTCTGTGTACAGTGATCTGCTCAACTCAAAGGTATCTCCTTCATAGATACCTTGGAGAGGGCACTAGATCCAAAAGAAACACGTCAGTCTATCGGGCTGGACATTTCTGTCTTTAGGACAGAACAACTTCTAACTCTTACACCAGTGTAAGAATATCCTACCCCATATTAGACTATCTTAAGCCAAGATTTTTTAAAAATTATTAAAGTGAAAAGTATTTCTCCGATCACTGGAGATAAAGTTATCTCCAGTGAACTCAAAACGACGTCGTTTTGTGGTTATAAGATTAAAAAATTATAATAATAAAGACTAATATAACCATGCAATATATTAGATTACAAAAATATTTTCATTTTCGCTCCAAAATGATATTGTTTTGTGTTCACCGGAGATAACTTATCTACATTAACCGGAAAAATCATTTATCTTTTTATATTTATTTGGTGAAACATTTATCCTTTATTAAAACATTAAATTGAATATTAATAGACTACTACTAAATTAATATGATATTATATAAATTGTCCATACTTACTCAAGTTTCTTCAAAGGAGTTGAATTGTATTTTTAAGTAGAAAGTGCACCATAAAATGACCAAGTATTTTGGGATTATCATCACATTGAGATTGAGTATGGTTTTTATTCAAAATAAAATTATAAATTGTATTTTTTTAAGGGTTTTATAAGAGTTATGTTATAGAAAAAGTGAATATGTAATGTTATAGAGATTCGTTTTGCGTGCCTTAATTTTTATATATTTTTTTTGTTTTAAAAAATGTGGACCCTACAAAATGTTGTGTGTGTAGGAAATTTTGTTGTGTCATGTTAAAGGACAAAAAGAAAACCCTTTTTTTAAATGTATAAGTATAATATTAATTTTTTTTTTATTTTAGAAAATATATTAACTGATATGTTATTTTTTAGGATTTATCATCTATCATTTAACATGACCAAAAAAAATTTCCTACACACACAATATTTTGTCGGATCCGCAGCAAAAAAAAAAACTTCGTCACGCAAAATGAATCTCTATAACATAACACGTTCATTTTTCCTATAATATAACTCTTATAAAACTCTATTTTTTTATTGATGGAATATAAAGACAATGGTAATATATTAGATTTTTTCACCCCGTAGACATGAGGAGCTAGCGTGCCAGCTAGTTACTTACTTGCGCGAATTGATTAGACCACTGAGTCTTGATCATCTCTCTCTCCTCTTTACGTCGCCATTTAATTTGCCTATCTTGGAGGTCAAATGGCATAGCCCAAAAGCAGGTTTCACATTATTCATCCACCCATAGTCCCATTCTTCAAGAATGATGCTTGAGTTGGGAGCTTAACTAGATTATTTTACTTGGTGTAGTCAAAATAAAAATAAAAATAAACATCAAGTGAGGGCTAAGGCAATTAGGTAAGTTACATTTAAAAAAAAAAACCCTCAAAAATTGGGGTGAGCTAGGGACATAGGAGAGTGTGCCTTTGCAAACTAAAAATGAGTATAATTATAGGGTAAAATGTGTGTCATTTTAAAAGATGTAAGATTATGTCATTTTAAGAGAGAAAAATAGATAGATGAATGAAGAGAGAGTTGATAAAAAAATAAAAATAAAAGTATAGGTTCTACCTCTTTGTGAGAATGAAAAAAATATAAGTTGTGACATTTAAAAGGATAAACACTTTTTCTATAATTATAATATAATAATTATTATTATATAAATGCAAAATAATACGTGTAATACAAGTGTCAATGTGTCATTGCATGCTTCTCAGTCGATAAGTGAAGCTGATGGCTACGGAATGAGAAGAATTTTGGTGATCTTGGATTATCATTGATTCAGTGGTCCAAACCAATTAGAATGAGACAACTATTGAAGAGAGAGGAGAGAGAAAATAAAATATAAATTTTTGTATAAATGTTACTCAGTGAATGGAAGGACCACATGGGACCTGGAGCACTAAATATTTTTTTTACGGAAATGAATTAAGAGAGGTGGATTTTCATTGATTGAAGTCATGTAATCTAAAGCATGCGTAACCTAGTGATAAGATAGGGGGTAGGAACTAGAAACATCAAGCATGACAATATACAGCAAAATACCAAGCTTCAATCACGTCATCCATTTTATTGCCCATAATGCTTCTTGTTCATCATTTAAAAACAAATTTCTTCACATCATCGGTAGTTGGCAGAATCAGATCGTGTAGGGATTTAAAATGGGGTCAGGTTAAATAAAATTAAACATCCATGAAGTAATGTAAGTATAAGTGAATATATGTACTATTATTCTTTTATTTTTATAGGTTTGGAGTAACTATTGTGTACTCAAAACCTACCAATTAATGAGAAGTTAATTAGCTAATAATAGAGTGCCATTTATGTATTTAGATTAACTTTTTTCATTTTTTTTTCAAAGATAAAAAACAAGTTATCAACTAATAATGGAGGGCCACTTTATGTATTTAAATTAACTTTTTTTGGGTTATAAATTTCTCCTGTTACAAGAAAAATTTATAAACCTCCAACTGAAATAAAAAATTATAGGACCCACCAATTTAAAAAAAAAATAGATATTGTATTTGCAGAAGGGATGAGTGTTTTGCAACATATGAACTCGTTCCCCAACTTTTTTTTTTATATATATTTTCGGTAAAGTTGAAAAGCAATTTATGAACAAAATCTGTGGTTGTTGAATATATCAAGTATCGTTAATTTGGCTGCTACCTGTTGGAGAATAAAAACCTGATTGCTATCTTCGGGAAAGATTGATAAAGATTCGTAGTTGTTAAACGAGTTTAAATGATAG
The DNA here is from genome assembly GCA_032173675.1 of Gastrolobium villosum. NCBI lineage: Eukaryota > Viridiplantae > Streptophyta > Magnoliopsida > Fabales > Fabaceae > Gastrolobium > Gastrolobium villosum. The sequence goes on from JAVKPL010001100.1 coordinate 144,571, forward strand.
GAGCTGGTAGGGAACTGTGGCTTACTCGGCACATGGGTTAGGGCCTAGGCCCTAGGGGACGTAGATTATCCAGAGACAACTCATGCTAATTAATTTTAGAATATAATTTTATGATTGTTATTTTTATTATCAAAATTTTTTATTACTAATTTATTATCTATTTAATTATTATTGGATCACCATTTTTTTTTTCAAAAAACGTTTCGCATTTTCTCTTTCGGGTATTAGAAAGGTAGTAAATTAATAATGAAAATTTTTGGTAGTACTCTTTTAATTTTATTAGATTTTAGAATTCTAAAATTACATGATAATTGAAATTTTATGTTATATAGGCAAAAATTACGTTAGATCATGTGTTAAAAAAAAGGAAAATTTCTATAAATTTTTTCAATTATCACTTACCTCCTTTACAAAATTTCAAATCAATTATATCCTTATTAATTTTTTTTTGTCAGTTACCTCCTGACTTATAATACTTAGGGACAAGTGATAAAAAAATTTAAGTCAAAAGAGTAAATGATTTAAAGTTTTGGAAAAGGAATAAATAATTATGAGAAAAATTACAAGGAATCTTTAAAATTTTTCCTAGAAAAAATTATATGTGAAATCCATGTTGGAATAAAAATCAAAAAAATGTGTAGAAAAATTTTAATTTTCACAATTGGATGAAAATTATAAAATCCAATTTTATTTTATGTGTCTTTGATAAGAAAGGGAGAGTTCTAGTTTCTATTTCTAGAAAGTCTACCCGAACATAATGATTTTAGAGAGTAAACATATATAGGTAATTACCCCAGTTACGATCATGTGACCATCTTATTACCTTCCTCTATGGTAGTTTGTCCCCTCCTCGTTTGGCTAGAAATTTTGGCTTAAGGCTTCCTTGACATATTTTTTAGTTTTTATTTTCAATTAATTTATCGATTATTCTGTTAATTTAACTCGAATATTATCAAATTCATATTTATTTAAAGACAACAGACCTTAATTAAGAATAACAAGTTCCTCATGTTTGAACCTATAATTTGTGGATGACCAACTGTTTATTTTTGGATGAGTACGCCATTGAACTAATAATTTCATTCCAAATTATAAATTATTCAAGCGGATTTTATACTGATTGTGTTTTTATTAGGAATTTGCAATGAAATTTTTTTCCGTTAACATTTTCAACGATGTTAAATTCGTTGAAAATTTTAATGGAAAAAAGTTTGTTGAAAATTTCAATGAAAAAAATTCTGTTACAAATTTCAAATTATTTAATGAACGTGTTTCTATTAGAAATTTGCAATAGAATTTTTTTCGTTGAAAAACGGAGTTTTTTTCTTTGAAAATTTCAACAAAATTTGCAAAGGAATTTAAAATTATGATGCAAATTTCAACGGAAAAAATTATGTTACAAATTTTGACGGAAAATAATCTATCCCAAATATATACGAAATTGATTTTCCATCAAAAATTAATTTTTGCGTTAAAAATGTCAGTGACTATTTTCAATGAGATGCTTTCTGTCAATAAATTATGTCTTTATTTTCAATGAAAATTTTGTCTGTTTTTATTTTTTACGGAATTAGATTCCCGTCAAAAAGTTCTCTCATTGTTGATAAATTTCGTACATAATTAAAAGTTAAAAGTTTGTAAATAGTGCATAACTGCTCGGAGTTTCGAGGACATTAGACACATGGACCGTGTAATATGCCTGCGTTGGGAAATACATGCACGCCATATAATATATCATTTCATTTTGCAGAGGAAAAAAAAAAAATTATCCAAAAATTTTGATTTTCAAAAATATGTTAAAAATATTTAATTTATGATAATATCTGAAAATTTAAAAATTAGAAAAATTTAATTTATTAGAAATCCGGCAAAATACCAGCTGTTTTCTCTTTTAAAACAAACACGCATTAGGGGGTGTTTGGTATGGGAAATTTTTTTAGAATAGTAGGGAAATGTAATAGATAGAGAAATGATTAGAAAGATGGATAAAGTGAAATAGATAGAAAAATGTAAAAAAAGTTGTTTGGTGGGGGAAAACTTTACTGGGAAAATTATGTAGCTTTATGAAATCAACAGTGCATTAAAAGTGAGATAACCGGTTTTCCGAAAATCCCACCTTCAAATTGGGTTTTTGAACAGTGCGGATATCTATCTTTCTCATAAATCCATACTTCCTGGATAGATGGGTTTTTGGAGAAATATGTTGAAACAAACATGGTATTTCTAAAAGCCATACTTGAGAAAGATAGATATCCTTCAAAATACCTCCCAACCAAACACCCCCTTGGGGTTTTGCCACACAATTAGTTGGACATCACAAAATGTCTAGCTAAGAGATATAATTTAAGGGCATCGATCCACGCGCATAAGAAAACAAGCTCAAAGGGGTGCCTGTGCAATTTGGAAGGTATGTCTATTACCTTTCGTTCTTGGTAATGATAAAGAAAAGGGTCACAATTTTTTTAAGTATTAATCTTACATTTTTTAATCACTTTGATGTCATCCTATCTCATCTCATCGATACCTGTTTTCATATTCTCTCTGTTCCCGCTGCTTTCGGCTCCATTTGCTAGACTTTGTACCAATGAGAAGGTTTGAATCTGCTATTCTTTGCTTGGGATACATGTGAATTTTTTTTTGTTAGCATAGGTAAGTGGACATATGCATCATCCACTTTTCAAGTTTAGTGGGCTCTGTGTGAGGGGACGTGTATATAAAATCTTTAAAAAACCCTCACTTACCAACTTAAGTTTCTGGGTTGAATTGATTCTTTACATGGTATCAGAGCATCGGTATACCGGGTTCGAACCTCACCGCCCCCACTTTCTTTACACTGGAATTTCTTTTTTCGCACAGATGGTGGGCCTGTACATTATCCACTCTTCAAGCCCAATGAGTTCTCATGTGAGGGGGCGTGTTGAGATATAAAATTATTAAAAAATACTCACCCACCGACTTAAACTTTTGGGTTGAATTGATTCTTTACCTATAAAGATTTTGAAAATCTCATGCTTCGCAGCTCTGTAATGATGTTACTGTAAATTTAATGTAGATTATAGTTTACACTAATTTGTTATGCTACGGCAATTTGAGTTTAATTGGGAAGATTTGTTTGTTTTTCCCATCTACCTAGGCTTTCAAGGCAATTCCATGTTTCTCCACCGAAAATGCGATTATCTTTTCACTAATCTATTGGACAACATGCACAAAGAACATTCATATATTTTATGTATGTCACGTTCCACTACTGTATATTACTCTGCAACACTACACTCAACAAGTGGTTTTGATATAGACACGTGCCCTTTAACTGCTTTCCATTTGCTTTTTTGGGTTTCAAACCTAACTTTTAATTTTAAATAGTAGGACATTTTGTTATTATATTGCAGTTTAAGCGTTGCGTGTGTTCAATTTGATCAATTAATTAATTGATGGTTTATTGTTTCTCATCATCATCACGTTAAAAAGAGATAAATTTATTTTTTATATACATACAAGAAGATATGAAGTTCATATTTTTTCTTTGTCTCTCTTCTCGAATCAAAATAAATTTCACATATTTTTATGTGAGTAAGAGATAAAATTTATCTCTTACAATACAAAAAGCATAAATCTTATTAGGGATAGGATCCGTTTATAATTTTTTTTTTTGCAAATTACACTAAGTACGACCGGTCGTACACTACATGATTAAAGTATGACTGATCGTACTTAATGTAGTTTGTAAATAAATATTTAGTGTTGTTCGTAAGAGGATGTAAATATAACATGCTCCATCTTATTAATTAATTATTTAATTAAATGTAGTTACTATTTGTTAGGTGCTCAAATAATATTCAAATAAAGAGTTGGATTTAGAGCTGTACTCATGGCATCCATTAGCTAATGCCATTTATTATCTTTGAAACGACCCAAAACCCTAGGTAAAGAAATGTTTGTTTGGAGATTGAGCAGAGTTTTGACTATAATATACGTGTACTGTTTATGCAACAAGAAAATGAGAGGACAAGTTATTCAAGAAAAATGTTGGTAAAACCTAGACGAATTCTTAATTATACTCCTAAAAAGGATTATCATGCCATAGTTTTCTATATTCTAAATCACATGATTACTCACTGATCCCCTTAGGTAAGTTATCACAAAGTAATGCTTTGAAGCAGCAAAAAGCCGAGTTTGTTTATTCTAGGTTAAAGCACGAAAATGGGAAAATGTAAGTAGCACTTTTTTGGGACAAAGCCTCACATAAGCACAGATCAAACCAGAGCCCAAATTTGTTTGGGCTGTTGTGTAATATGATAGATAAAAGATTTTCATGCATTAGTTATATTTTTTTATGAGCTTTCTACTAAAGATATATTTTGCTAGCAAAAGCCTCATATGAAAATATAAATAAGTAACAAGGACTCATTTCCTCTTTTGATTGCTTATAAATTGTTTGGTAAGACAATTAATTAAGTGTTTCTATAAAATTAATCCTTATTGGAGTGTCGGTCTTATGTTAAGTGAAGTCAGTAAGACATGCAATTAGTTAGTAATTTATTGTATAACTAGAGATGTTTATCACTTGTAACCTATGAAGTACCGACACTTCAAAAACTCTGATGTGTCCGACACTTTCCACACTCCGATACTCCGACACTCCAACACGCATTGTAGAGACTCAAAAAAGGATTCAAATGTTGTGTTGCGTTTTTAGTACCAACTATTAGATTCATTGGATTACAATTACTATTTTATTGCGTTTAATATAAATATTTAGGATATCTTATGTTTTTTTGCAAAATTGATTGGTATTATAAGTCTAGCTTCACTTTTTTGTTACATTATTGAATATCAGATATAATATACACTACATAAATTAAAAATATTATTTAATATTAAAACATGTCAAGATTTAATTTTTTTTAAAATTAACGTGTCCCGTATCAGTGTCGGTGCAACATAACTGATAACGTTAAGGGTGAAGAAGGTGTATTATTTGTACCTATAGCCTGTAGGAATTGCAATGGTTAGTCGTTGTTAGTTGTAACCGAAACAATGGGAACTTAAGAGTAAGGACATTCAACTTAAATAGAAAATATGTGTACTAAGATACATTAATGAATAAAATAACTCTTATTAGTCTCTTTTCCTCCGTAAATTTTTCTCCTCTCTTTCTTGACAGGATCCGCATTCCTATCATTGGTGCTCTCATTTTTTTAACATCATATCACTCTCTTTGCATTGTTTTTGTTTCTCCCGTTCATTTTTATTTTCCAAGAAACAAAACATAACCATTGGTCAACATGGAAGTGCAAGAGAAACTTGCAAGAATGAATTTCCAGGAGCACTTATCCATCCTTGGTCAAGGAGCATGTGCAGCAAGTAGTACTGTCCACTTTGCGTTCAATGCAGGTTTGTCCCTGCATGTTTGACACAAAGAAGCCCCTTCCAAATCTCATAACCATTGTTTTTTGTGCTCCAAGAAATTATGATTTTTCTCAACAAAACTGACCCAAAATAAATATTATTAAGGAAACTTAATAAATATTTATCGTAAAGGTATATAAATAGAAAATCTCTTTATTATTAAGGAAACTTAATATAAACACAAATGTTTTTAAAAAAAGATAAATTCAAAAATAATGACAAATACTTATTTTTAATATATTTAAAAATAAAATGAATATGTTAAAAAAATAATATATTAATTTATAAACATCAATTTATTATTTATCATACTTATTTATATACATAAATATTATTAATTTTTTTTTCAAATATCAATATATTGAAAAAAAATATTTTTTAATAGCTGGAGCATGGTACCTATGTGGCTTGCACTGGAAGCTTTTCACAAAAGGTTAATTATATATATATTTTTTCATTAAAAAAATAAGATGCTTTTCTTAATGAGCTTTTATAAATTTAGTTTACTTCTTTTTTTAAGAAGAAACGAAACTGCTTAAAAAAAAAGAAAGAAAGAAACTAAATACTTATTAATATTACGGAAGCTTATAGATATTTAAGTCCCACCTTTTTATTTATCAAAAAAGAAGTCTCACCTTTAAAGGGCGTTTGGTAGCCGGCATTTTACTGGATTCCCGGCAAACTAAATTTTTCAAAATTTTAAATTTGTAGATATTATTATAAACGGAATATATTTAACATATTTTTAAAAATTGAGATTCCCGGACAAATTTTTTTTTATGCTCTACTAAACGCTGCCTTAGTTCTTTTATCTCCTTTCTCTATTTTTTTTTCCCTCCTATCGCATGACTGCATCAATGGCCTCTCCATATGTATTTTGTCCGTCTCTCGCTATATAATATATAGTTTAGAAATGTTTTTTTTTAAATAAATAATTGAATATTTCTGAGCTATATATTATGAGAAATGCTTTTTTCATGTGACATGATAAATTTTTTATCATATTACATATTCATTGGAATTCAAGCCAGCATATTTTTTTTTAGTTATGAGACCCATTTGATTACATCTCTACATGAGATAATATTTTCTTAAATAACATGAGAAAAACATTGCCCATATATTATATAGTGCGACTTTTTTCAGCCAATGCTATCTAACGCGATGGTTATTCAAATTAAACCCTTTATTACGTGCAGAGATAATTAAATTAAAATATGGAATCAGAAAAGATTAATTAGATAAATGATTTGGTGCTGGTTCTTATATGTTCATTTATTCCTTCAAATTTAATAATTACGGGTGGTGGTTCGATTATTGGATATTCGCACAATACTATGTTATATCATTAAGAGGCCTCTTGTTTCTATTCTGCACTTCCTCTTAATTACCCCTTTATTGCCTAAGTGACAACATTAATACCCAGAAAAAATTAATATTTTAGAAATATATAAGTATGATTAAGATAACTGACGAAGGTGATTAAGTGGTAAGATTTTTTGATTGAATGAAAAGAGTTTTTAAAAATGAATAAATTTGGACCTAACCTATCAAGGTTTTGAGAATAAAGGAATGTTTTGGCTGCTTGTACATGGACAAACATATAATATGCTCTGAAATGCGCTTTAGACTCGAGACATTTGAAAAAGATTTGCTACTAACAATTTGTTGGATTTCAAAATCCAAAGACAAGTAAGTTGTCGTGTTGAATTTGAGACAACATTCTGCATTCAGCTCTCGGGAGGAGGGTAACTTTTTTGCGATCGCATTTCATAAATTATAAAAGAGCAACTTTTTATGTTAATATTTATTTTATTTTTTTCATATTTAAGAGTCGCAGTTTTTAGAAAGGATGAAGAAATTCAAATCCAAAACAGTTTAGTTGAGTCCGTTAAGATTTCAAATGTAGGTTGACACAAAAAAAATAAAGTAATTTTTTAAAATTGGCTACCTACCAAAATCATTTCTTCAATAGGCACTACATGATCAAGGCTTATTTGAATTAACCAATGCTATATTGAACAGAATAGGATGATTTGAGATATGGATAGAAGGGAATAGGATAAGATGAAATGAAATAAAAATATCGTAATAAATTTGAATATTTTATTATGGAATGAAAGAAATTTTTTATTTCATTGTTTTGAGAGTGATGAATAAATAATTAGTAAACATTCACTTGGTTTTTCAAATAGGGTGAAAGGAAAATAAAAGTATTGAATGAATATATTCCATCGAGTTCCATTCCAGTCCACCCGCCTTATTTTAAACAATCTTAATAATAACAAATGTCATTTCATTCTTTTGTTCTTATTCGGTCCTTTTTCTTTTATCAATCTAAATATAAATTAAGCTTTTCACTATACAAAATATGTTATTAATATTTGAGGCTTCGTATTTTATTTGACAAAGTAAACTTAGTACACTAATATAATATAGTAAATTTCAATCAGATTTGTGGATTTTAGACGAAATTTAGGTATTTTTCACATAAATTTTGGACGAAATACCAATTTCAGATCAAATGTTTTCCATTAAAAAAAATCCGTTGCTAAGTTTTCAATATGTTCACAGGTCTCATTCAGCACAAGATTCGCTGAAGAAATTTTATGAAGATTGTGGCATATTCAGGTTTCTAATCAAAGGAATAAGTGTGTACTTTCAATTGACTCAATCCTTTGTTGAGACTTGAGATTGCAACTGATGCCCCTGATCCTCTAACTTACATTCAGCCACATCCAACTTATGCTTCTATACCCCTTTGCTTTTCAGATTTATCTTCAACCCAAGATTTGTCTCTTTTGGTATTACATTTAGCAAACATTTTCACAGAATGTGTCCCTCTTTGAAACTTTCTCTTGTATTTTTCATAGCTTTAATGAGAAATTTCACAAGATTTTGTTCATAAAATTAACTCCATGCAAGCTCTGCTCCCGCAAGGACTGGTATGCCAACGTTAAGAGAAAATTGAGGCTGTCTCATTACTTGGGAATTTTTTATTATGCTCCCGGATGATCGTGGTCCTTCCACTCAAAAATTGACACCTATATTATTTATTTTTTCTTTTCTTTTCTCTCTCCTCTCTCCTCAACTTTCTCTCTCTTTCTCTCGTCCCACCCAATACTTTGTGGTCCCGGACCACTATAAATTCGCTCCATTACTTGAGTAACAAAATATTGAACCATGTACACAATTTCCTTTCTTAATTCTGATGAAGTCTATTATAATCGTCAGCTTTCATGACTTTTCAGATTTTCATTTTAGGGAAAATCACTCTCGTGTTGCATGAGAAATGTTTTCTATATTGTGACTCTTCGATTTGAGTGTAAAGCTTTTTTTAATAAGTATATAACTCACCATTAGTTGAGTCACAACATAAGAAAATAATTCTTATGCAACATGAGAAAATCAAAATATTTTATTTTATACATTCAAATGTTAAACCTTCTGTTTAGCTTTATATTTAGTAACATGAGAGGATATATTTATATCATATCCTATAGTTTAGCCCACTCTTTATTATTGTTGGGATAACATCATGTATTTATATATACTTATAATTCTCTATTAAGTGATAACAAGAAAGTCTTTCAATTCAAACCATATGGTATCCAGAGCCATATAAGTTTCACAGCCTTTTTTTCTTTGGTCCCCATGTCCACCTACCTGCAAGTCATCAACTCCATTACAGATGAACTTGCTATTATGAACAATCCTCAGCACTTTGAAGCAGGGAAACACCCATTGACTTTACTGAACTCCATGAAAAGTTCATAGACTTTGACATTATTCTCAAACTTGACACACCCAATGTCACAGATCTACTTCTTGCTACTGCTAATGTAGCCACTCGATTCAAAGGAGCACCAAAACCCAAGTTCTCTACCAACAATTCATCTTCTCCTACCTTATTCAAACACCAATATGGAAAGATGACTTTTATTGTGAAAAGAATTGTTCACTCAAGTAAGAAATGCTTCAAAATAATTGGATATTCACCCCACACCAACTACTAACATGGCCAAGTGTGCTTTTCCCATGCAAAGCAACAGTTGGCTCATGGATACAGGTGCCTCGCTTCATGTCACAGAGGATCTACTACATCTCACTCCAATTCTTATACAGGTTCTGATCAACTAATGGCTGGTGATGGGTTAGGTTTGAATACCACTCCCACTGGTAATGCTGCCTTATTCTTCTAAACCACTTCATCTTTCTCAAGTTGTATGTGTTCCAAATATTCATCCTCCTATACAGTAGAGGTGTTCTCAACAAAGAATATATATGCATATATATACTTACCTACTAACATGGACAGAATGGCAAGCCCTGTTTGCAACTGAGACAACTGGAATGTAATAAATGAAAGATAACAACAAACTTGGCTTGCTAGGCACATCTCATATTACATTGGTTAGCCACTTGATAATTCATATATTCACAACTATGTGAAGAGTGTAACATCCGAAAGAATATAAATAACGGCTGACCACCATTCTCATAGTAAATATCCAGATATACAACACAATATCTGGATATTTTGCGAGATATCCGGATATTGAAGCCACATATCCGACAGATTTTCAAGACAGAGCATGCTTTAAAGGCTTTATGCATTTCTTACTAGCACGTTCACAGTTTGTACAAGCATAATCTAACAAGAATTACCACTTCATTCCCATACATGTTCAGAAACACAATCAAGTCTCGATAATAATTTCCATTTTATCTACTGATTCCAGTGTATGTTTCACTCCTTTATTCCAAGAACCAAATGCAGAATTAACATCAATGATCAAATTCATACATGGACATAGTTGAAAATTTATTCGATATTCAAATTTACACTTGATATATTATTAATTATTATTTTATTTATTTTTATCCTTTCGTACCTTTCATTTGGATTCATATTGACCCCAATTAATTTGGGATAAATGTGTTGTTGACGTTGATATTGATTCAAATTTACAATTGCTGGTTCACCAAGTAATGAAGTTACAGTATGAAAATTTCTATTATAGCACACCTTAAGAATGTAAACTAGCAAAAATATAGCTCCTTTAATCCATATCACCTTAGTCTTGTGCATGCTAATGTTCTACTTTAGTTTTGGTTATTGCACAGCATGAACAGTAGTCATACTGTTGTATAGAAAACTCACTCATTAGAAAAAGTTTCGGTCCTGCAGATATGTGCTTACTTGAGCGGTTAGTTGCAAATTCAACTACTAAATTTGGATGTAAAACTTCTTGTGTAAGTTGGATCCTATCTACATATATAATAAGGGCTTATTGTTTCTCCAGAGATAAAGTTATGATTATGTTTATCTCATGGAACCCCAAAATGAGATTATTTTGGGTTGGGGAAAAAACTTGTCATCGTAAAGATTAATGAAGTCCAATATAAACCAAAATTATAAAAACATTACTCCCAACCCATAATTGAGACAACAGATTTGAATTGTACAGAGGCACATTCACAGAGAAACAAGAAAGGGGTTGTTAGGTTCGAGGTAGACCGTATTGCTATACCAGATGGTATGCGCTCAGAGACAAAGTATATGCCTGATATACTGGGCTTAAATGCCGAGGTCCCAATCACTGCGCACAAGCAATAAGCTTTACAACCAAGGGGTGGTGTGTGCACAATGAGTGGAATAAGCTAGGCGATTCAGAGGTGTGTACCTGGGATGTCTGAGCTCTTATTTATAGGGCTACCTGGCTAGGTTGCTGAGCTCCCACAGTTGAGATTCAGTCCGACTTAGTCGGCCTCAACTAGTTTGTTCCATCTGTTGAGATTTGGCAGTATCTCTTAACGAGATATCCTAGGGCGGCGGTTTTCAGAGACTTATCCGTAACAGTTGCCCCCCAGCTCGGGATCCCGTAAGTCGGAATGCCGAGATGATCTCTTGATTAATTGGTCATCCTTGACCTTGCCATTACTTGAACTTATTCCCCATGTGTCAACTATGTCGGAGGTCGTGACTCCATTCGAATCTTCTTGTTATGATTTTTGATCAAATTGGTGAGGTCAGCAGATTTTGAATGTCGGAACTTATTGACATGACCTTTCAATTTTCTGACCTTTCGTTTCATTACAATTTTCTGTCCTTTCGTTGTATTCCTGCAGTGACGGTTATAACGGGACACGTGCACTCCATTTACTGGCAGTTCGCGCATTGGGCAGGGGGTACTACACTGAGCCTAGTATAGGCCATGATTGAGAGCATTGAATGTGGGCAGGAATTGCAGGGCGTGCAGGACGACGAAAATCCCCTTTTGCCCCTGATGCCCCAGACGCTTCGAAGACCCCCCTTTGGCCTTTGCGCTTCCAACTCCTTCAGCTCTCCATATATATGTGTCTGTTTGCCACTGTCTAGTTTCTTTCTTACTTCCTGCTCTCCTACGCATCTCATAGGGTTTTTTGTGTGTTTCTCCATTGTCAAGACACTCTTCATTCGCCACTTCTTCTCCTCAGTTTTCAACCAGGTAACTTTCTTTTTTCTTTGTAGACTTCTATTTCCCCTTTTTTTGATTATTCGTTTTCCTGTTGGTGAGGAGTGTTTCATGTCTTACTCACTCTTTAAGTGGGTAATGGACACTCCTGGTTGTTCTAGTGGCCGAAATGATAGTAGAGAGGTGTCTGAGGAGATGATAGGGAGGTTGCCAAGATCTGTTCAGTATTGGTTTTACGGCAGAGAGTACACCGAAGAGGAGAGGCTCCAGAAGCTTCTCCGAAGTCACCGAGGAGGTCGTCAGACCTCCAGAGGTGCTCGTGGTAGGAGAGGTAGAGGCCGGAGGGGACGTAGGGGTGAACACGCCCAACCATCTTTCACTAGAAGTACGTCCTCCTCGATTCCTCAAGCTTCAATTTCTAGATCGAGTTCCTTTTCTGAGTCAGTTCCTTTGTCCTTCATTCTTCCTCCTCCACCGCTTGGACAAGGCTCGGGGTCTGTTTTAGATCGGATCCCACCTTTCCAGTCGAGTAATAGTTCTTCCAGCATTTCTTCATCCGACCTGGGTTTTCCCAAGTCGGATGTCCCTTCTAATTTTGATGACTCGGCATCCAGTCAGGTGCCTTTTGTCGATCTGCTTAGTAGTTCTGATGACTCTGTCCCTTTTTCTTGGAGTCCAGACCCGTTACCATCTGATTTAGATGATTCCGGGTCAAGTCAGGTTGATTTTATTTCTGATCCAACTCCTTCGTGTTCCAGGGACCTGATAATGGACAATTCTGATGTTGATGAGTGGGTTCTTCTAGAAATCCTTCATATGCGGTCTGTAATGACTCCAGCCGACGTCTCCCAGCTTCCTCTTGGGAATCCCGACGGGGTCGATCTTCTTCCACCGGGTGATTACCCGGTATGCGCAGGTCCAATATCGGATGAGTCCTGCTTCTTCTTTTTCTACCGGATCTGGTCACCAAGGTCGGAATTCAGCTTCCGTTCACAGACTTCCAGATGGCTGTGCTGCGTCGGATTAGAGTAGCGCCATCACAACTCCACTCCAACTCATGGGCTTTTATCCTTGGTTTTGAGCAATTGTGCTCTTACCTTTTCCTTCCATGTACAGTCTCCCTTTTTTATTTCTTTTTTGATGTTTATACGGCTCGGAGTGGTGCCGAGTTAAAAGAAAGGAAAGGGTGGGTTACCTTCCGAGGTACTCCTGGTAGGGGAATTTTCATCCCTTATTCACAGTCCTTCAAAGGCTTCAAGAATGCCTATTTTAAAGTGGCTTCACGCCCTGATTCCCTCCCATGGTTTGGCAAGGAACTGCTGGATGATGGGAACCTTTTATGCCACTTCGAGCTGTATTGGACGCGAAAACATTACCGACGTCGTCCAAAAAATTACGCCACTCCCCTGACCGCGCTTTCCCGAGACGAGAGGTTCGCGGTGCGAATTATAGTCGAGTATGTTGATGATTATGGCATCATCGACTTAAGTCGAATAGTAGATAAGTTTGGAGATGATGCTATTTATGAGTTCGGTATGTATGTCAAGTTTATGTTATGTTTGATAACTACCTTTTTGTACACCTTGATAATACTCTGTTTCTGATTTACAGTTGGCATGACGTCGGCCGAATACAAGAAGTATCTACCCAAGAAATCTGGCAAGGGCAAGTCGCGAGAGGCTGCCTCTCTCGAACCTGAAGCTTCTAAACGACGACGGGTAGATATCATCTTGGGTGAGGACCATCCTGCTGACGAGGTGGTTCCTGTTGAGATTGCCCCCTCTTCGCCGAGTCCAGCTCCTATTCCTGCTTCCCAGGGTAACCTCCTTAGTTTAGAGCCGGGGGAGCTATGGAGGTCAGGTGTCTCGGACCGCCTCAGGGCGGCTTTGAAACCCCCTCCGAGTCTCTTTCTGAACTCTGGCCTGACTTCCACTGTAAGAGCCATGCTAAAGCGGATGGAGGAGGATGCCTTGAAGACGCCCTCATTGATTCAAATATTTCAAGACCTCCTCCAAAACCTGGACCAGGCTAATGCGGCCAAGTCGTCCCTTACTTCTAAGGTCGTGGAGCTAGAGCAATCTAAGTCCTACCTGGAAGCCAAATTTGGAGAGCTGCAGAAGGAGGTGGAAATGGCGAGGGAGAATCTGAGATTAGCCAACGCCAAGGTCAGCGAGCTGAGCGCTGAGAAAGAAACCTTTTCCAAATCTCTAGGAGATAAGGATGTCCAACTTCAGGCACTTCGGACTCAGCTCGATCAAACGACCGCCGATTTTGAGGAGGCTAAGACCGTGGTGGTTAACGCGGCCGTCCAAGCATTTGACAACGCCATTGCTCAGGCCCGAGTTCTGAACCCCGGGCTTATTGAAGCTGGAATGGAAGTGTCTTATGAGGTGAAGGACGGCTTCATTGTTCCGGGATCTCCAGGTTCCGAGGAGGAGGCCGAAACTGGGACCCCTTAGGTTTAGTTTATTTTTGTAATATCTTGTAATCGTTGCCGTGTTCAGCTCGGCTTTTGTCATTATAAACAAACTTTTGGTTGATCCAAGATTGTCAATTTGTTATACCATATTGGTCTCGTCTTTATTTGTCTTTGCAACTTGCGAGTCCCTGATGGCCGATCTAGAAAGTATATTAATTTCTTTTTGTTCGTCAACAAAAATTTATTTCTTTAATGATCGTGACATGTCGGAATCATAAATGGAAGCGTTTAATAACAACTGCTCATTTATTCATAATGAAAATTTCTTTACAAATCCGAGCTTTATAGCCCGCTTATTTGCCTTGAAATAAAATCTACCTAATGACTGAGCTCCATGGCCCGCCTTATTTACGTGGACAAGAGTCTAGCACTTGACCACACCTTTAAACCTAACTGTAATAGGTCTTTAGCTTGTCGGCATTCCAAGTTCTTTTTACTGGCTTCTTGGATAAAGTTTCCAAAGTGTAGGCTCCCTTTCCGAGATTATCCTTAACCCTGTAAGGGCCTTCCCAGTTTGCTGCGAGCTTTCCATCTTTGGCATTTTTCTTACCAATGTCGGCTCTTCTCAGAACTAGGTCGCCGCTCTGAAATGACCGAGGTCTTACTTTCTTATTAAACCTAGCCGTAACTAAGCGCTTAGCCATCATATTTTTATATCTGGCGTTCTCCCTGCATTCATCCAATAGGTCGAGCTCAATCAACAATGCTTCCTCATTTTGGCCTTCAGTGCCTAGCAATCTTTGTGCCCTTCTCCAGGACGGTTCTCCGATCTCAACCGGAATCATTGCTATTACCTTGTTGGCAGACTCGGCTTGTCCGTTGGTCTGAGGATGTTCCACCGAGGCAAAACGGTGTTTGATTTTGAAGTCAGCCATGAGCTCTTAGAATTTCTTGTCGATGAACTGAGTTCCGTTGTCGGTGACAATTTCTACAGGGATTCCAAATCGACTTACCAGATTCCTTTCAAAGAAACGGCGTATCCTGGCCGAGGTGATGGTGGCGAGGGGTTCGGCCTCGATCCATTTGGTGAAGTAGTCGACTGCAACTATCAACCACTTGAGTTGTCCTTCGGCAGCAGCAAAGGGTCCCAAGAGATCCATTCCCCATTTAAAAAATGGCCATGGTGTCGTGATGGTCTGCAACTCCTCTGGGGGTGCATGAATTATCAGTGCATGCTTCTGACATTGCTCACATCGTTGAACATGTTCCATGGCGTCGGCCACCATTGTGGGCCAGTAATATCCTGCCCTTAACGCCTTCTTAGCCAATGCTTTCCCTCCCATGTGATGTCCGTTGATGCCCTCATGGATCTCGGATAACACATATTCAACCTCGTTTTTGTCAAGGCATTTCAGCATGGGTGTATAGAAACCCTTTTTATACAGTTGACCTTCTACTATAGTAAAGCAGGCCGAGTTCCTAACAAGCTTCTTTGCCTCTTGAGTCTCTTCTGGCACAATTCCTTTTTCAAGGTAGGCCACAATTGGTCTTCTCCGATCTTCCGTGTCGGTGGTTATCATTAGGACGCATGTTGGTTCTAAAATGCTTTGTTGAATAACAGTGCGGTGGTTACCGGATCCTTTTGAGCTTGCCAGTTTAGACAGAATGTCGGCCCTAATGTTTTCGTTTCGAGGGATGTACTGAATCAATACCTCGTCGAACTCGGCAAACAATTCCTTGACCCTTTGGAGGTACTTCATCATGAGGGGGCCCTTGGCTTGGTATCTTCCCTCAACTTTGGGAAGTGACGACTTGGAATCACTCATGATTTTGACTCTCTTTGCTCCATGCTTTCTCACCTGCATAATCCCAGCAATAAACGCCTCATATTCAGCTTGGTTGTTTGAGGTTGGAAATGCCAGGTGGAGCGAGTGCTCAATTGATACTCCTTCCGGGCTTTCAATGATCACCCCAGCGCCGCTTCCTTTAGAATTTGAAGATCCATCAACATAAACTGTCTAGAGGTCTTTGTCAACCTTCTCTTGTTCATTGCCCGGGGTGAGCTCCAAGATGAAGTCGGCTAGTGCCTGTGACTTTATTGTCGGCCGAGGTTCGTACGTCAAATCGAACTCGGACAGCTCGACAGCCCAATTAATCATTCTTCCTGCCAGGTCAGGCTTATGTAGTATATGCCTGATGGGCTGGTTTGTCCGCACTATAATTCGGTGGCTTTG